>CAJQZN010040943.1:9789-24170 GCA_907164685.1 Colias eurytheme | reverse complement strand
ATATAGTTAGGTATTCTCTAATATAATAAAAAAGAACATTAAGAACACATTTGATATTAAGATAACTGTCCATTGAAAACGAATAACTACCCCTATAACTACTAACACATTAAAACCCATCAAATGCAGGACTAAAAATAACTTTATTACTCCTACGGCCTACCTAAGTGCAAATTTTTCAAATGATAGAAATACTATTTTCTGTTTTAATTGATATAATTGCCCTAACGATGTTCAAATTAGCAGTAGTTTTTGTTTGATACTGATTGCGTAACTCGTGAATTTTTTATGAAACATTTTTGCAATGTTTTATTTTTATGCTCGTTCACGGAAAAACATTAGCTTGTGTTTTTCTTGAAATGAATTATTAAATTCTTAATTATTTCGGGAACAAACGAGAGCATCACAGAGAAGTGAAAGTCATTTGAAAGACTACTTTCCAATATTTATTTCCGAAACAAATCTGCTCGACTTGTCATTCAAGATTGTGTAGGTACCTGAAGCTGCACAGACTAACAAAAGCGTCATTAGTACACCTTTATTGAATAAATGTTAGTAAATTGGTTTTATTAATTGCATAAGTTACGATTTTCAGTTAGAGTGCAAAATTCATCAACATTGTCATACGCTACTTAAAATATCAAAACGAAAGCATCAAATGAGCATAGAATCAAACTCCGACAATACATACATCCGATGGAACTTTGAACCTGTAAGTGTTCCAACGTATAAATATACACGAGGCACTTTCAATTGGCATGACGGGTCGCTATTCGTGTCAATATCAACATGCACCGAGGCGAACATAAGAATTCATTTTCATGTCGAATTGATTAAAATTCCTTAGCTCTGTACTACGTACGTAGGTATACACGCAAAACGTTTTTCACATACTAAGCGTATAAGTATTATAATCCGCCTAACACTAGTTGGAAAACTTACAAACTATTTCAACGATGTACGTAAGTAAGTATGTACAGCGGGTATTGCGTTCTCATTTGCATTTATGATTATTTATTTATCTATTATATATAATTACAATACGTCATACTAGAGTATAGTATCTCATACAATATAAATATGTACTTTATAACAAATAGCCTTTGGCAATTAACAAGATGTAATTGCTAACAAAATTTAAGCTAAAACCTGTATCGCTATTGACCCACTAATTCCCAACACATACGCGTACTGTCATATAGCACACTTACCTATAATGTCAAGAAAGTTAGATATCATTTAATATTTTAAGTTTTAAGCATATGTATGTATTTGGTCTCTAGTTAGTTTCATAAAAACACGAGAATATTTCAAGATAAAATATTACATTTATGAAGCTGCAGCTTGCCCTTGAAACTAAGTATCACACAACGCATATTACTAGCTCATCTCGATTTCGACACACAACCAGCTAAAGCTGTTTGTATATGCCAACATCTTGCCATTTCCATAAATTAAATAGAAGCATCAAAACTTTTTGTTGAAGTTAAAATCGAGGCCTACCGAGCGCCCCGATCTCGGCTCTAGGGCACGTCCCAATTTCAGCCCTCCGCATTTTGACCTACTTCTGAACACAGCTCATTTAGAGTAGCTACGGATTGGGGTTGCATATTAACGTCCCTTGCATATTATACGGGTTTATATAGATGCTTTAATACCATTCCAAATGGAAGGCACCGAAACGTTGTTTATAGCAAACACATTTAAATTACTGCATGTATAGATGTATGTGTTTAAAATTTAAATCGCTGCGCTAATATGCTCATTTATACTATGGTTATACTATTACCTATATTAAAATTTGAATTTATTCTGTGTATCTCACAATTGCACAATATTTAATATTATATATAACTAGCGGTCCGCCCCGGCTTCGCCCGTGGTACATATTGGTCTCAAAATTCATTGATCCACTATGTTGTAATTTTACAAAACTATGTTACTCGTAACAGAATCGACACAAGATACAACAAAGCAAGGCGAAAGGTCAACGCCCGCTTCCTGCGACAGCCGAACTCATGTCGCAACTCACAATGAGAGTTACAAGGCCGCTTCTATTTTGGCGTACCATTAGTCGACTCACGAAAGTATTGTACGTAACAGAATTTCAATCGTTCATGCATACCTATTTACCATTTATGTACGTTACAGTCGAATGCCTTATGACTCGCTCGAAACGTTTGGAAGCGAAGCGACGCGACGAGACACAAAATTCAGCGTTGGTAATTGGTATTACAATAAGGTAAGTAACATTCCTTTATTTTTTTGTGTTCTTTAAGTCTAACGATTGAAAAGCCACATCAGAATATACAAATCATTTCCTTTTTAAATACGCTTGATTACACTTTTTAAATTATTTCTACACAAAAGTCTAATTCAACGTAATAAGGTAGACAATAGAGATAAGTTCAATTAGATTTTTTATACATTATAGCTTTCTCCGAAAGGGAATCGTTCGGAAATCTAATCAACATAGTAAATGGATCGATAATTATGTTTACGTTTTATAAACTCGAAGCGGACCAACCGGTTGTACTCGGCAGGTACAGACAGCCAAGGCAGGCCGTTATTTCACAATAATTTTATGTACCTTTATATATTATGTACTATAGTTAATAATAATTTTATGTACCTTTATATATTATGTACTATAGTTAATATCATATGGAAACGTTTTGTTTAAGTTGCCTTAGAAACCTGAGATTATGTTATCATTAGCGAGTTATTCTGCGCCGTTGTTGTAGAATATTATCATGTGATATTATAGAGAAATGCACGCACATGTCCGCATGTCTGATTCTCTAGACTCAAGAGCATAGAAATGTAAGGCGTGAGTTGATATAAAACCATATTATCGATATGACAGTACAATTTACTTCGGCATTCCAAAAGTGTTAAAAAATGTCACCACCACCACGTTTTCAGCCACGAAGGTAAAATATATAGAGATGTATTTATATCAGAAGTCTATAGACATTATAAGGGAAGAGAGGAGGTTATTTTCCATTTGTGCAAACACCCGAGTGTGTTTAATTATGCCGCCCCAAAAACAAGTAGGCTGTTTCAAAAAGTACACAGAAGGGTCGAGGGCAAATTTTCATCCTGTATTAAACCTGTCTTGCAGCTTGAGGAATATTACAATGGAATATATGATTATGAAGTGTTTATAATAGTATTCATAGTTTCTTACGTAAAATTTCCCCAAGATTGATCGGACAGACTCATTATAATTTATAATATTGTATAATATAATATTATCGTTGTAATTTGAACTGGGGTCAACTGATAATGGGGTGATACAATCATTCTCACATACTCAATTAGAAAGAGTTCATAGCTAGTTAATAAGGGCTAAGTTTTATGTTTTAAATTTGTTTAGGAGGAGCAATACAATATCTTTTGAACCAATGTCACAAATGAAATTAGCAGACGGGCTTACGTCGTATTATAAGCTGTTGCAAATATGTAATACCATCATACCCAATGCACTGATGAATATTACGAGACTATGGAACAAGCATCTTTGAAGATAGATCATCTAATATTTCTAGGACAAAATACAAAAAATGAGATTCTAAAATTCTAGACTCGGTATCGTTAACTGAATGTTTAGATTTACAAACGTTATGAGCGATATACGTCGGCATTCATAACTTTTATTTACTTTGAAATATAATTGGCTCGGCTTGTGAAAATACCGACAAGTAGAAAACCTGGCAAGAGTGCAAATGCTTGTAAATCATTGCTTTTAGATTTTAGTTCATGCAATATTTCAAGTCAATTTGGTACAACTAACAACGTGTCTTAATTAAGCTGTAACTTCCATTAGTAAGACTTTATTTTAAACTTTAGTAACTATAAAATATGTGATCATGTACTCGTATATATTCCAAATTAAATTAATTTACAATATCAATCACAATTCGTACCTTGCCTTACTATTATTATCCTGAAATGTTATTCATCAGATGATAATAAGGTACAGTCTACTATCATATAAAACTTTGATTGAATTAAACACATTTAATAAGTAAATTCCTACACATTACCAACTGTAATATATTTAAATGACGTTACGTGTAATATTACATTACGATAACCAGACATTAACAACGTTATATTATTACCAACGCCGGGGTTCAGACTTCAGCCCCCGTAACATGATGTCTGTAAGCAGTATTATTTACGCAGTAACTATATCATGGTACCCCCCCCCCAGACCGTATTAGTTATAACAACGAAGAATAGAACTAAACATCTTTTTGCCACAAATGGTCACAGGTTCATAACACAATAACTTTCCATTCCTAGAGTAAGTTACTATTGCGCAAGAGTTCAAAATCTCTAATCTCTGCGGCCATCTTGCCAAGGTATATAACATAACTTGATACACGAATATCTATATCACAGTTAAATTTTCTGAAACTCATAACAAACGCTAATAACTCAGTCGCACCGTGTGTTGTCCTCGTGATAACTATAAATAGTGCTGTGATAATACCGAGTTCGCGTTATCACTGACAACAATAAGACATAAACAACAGAAGTACAGACCGTCTCATATATCTCCTGACATTTAGTTAGATGTCATCATTTATTAATTTATGCTTATTACTGGTCACTTAGAGTAAGTTTCCTGGAGACCTTGCTCTACTGCAGTTTGCCACAAGGCATACCGTCTACTTACGAGTTTCTCGGTCATGGCACTTCTGAGTCTTCTGATACTTATTTCCTACCTTTTACATACAATACTTCTATGGAATGACTTCATAATAGCATATCCAACGATCGATTCTCGAATGATAAACGAATGAGGGTATGGGTAAAGGGAAAAAGCCCTTTACCCCTTTTATAAAACACTTGCCCTTAACACGTTCACTGCGGCACCTAAAATGCCAAACTTACCGTTGTTGCGGCATGTCTTCAATACTTCACATCGGCAAGTTCACCACTGTGCGTCATGAGCCATTTTTATCACATCGCACCTACTGACTTTGAAGGTTAATAATTTCATGAAATTTCAAGATATTTCAAAATTTTTTTTTTCGGATAATAGTATATATAGTCTTTTATATACCGCATAAATAGCTTTTAGTTTGACCCAATAGTTTAAAAGATATGAGGGAAAATGTAAACCCCTGATTTTGTGAAAAATTATTTGCCATCCCGCACTGCGTTGATACGGCATGTTTACAGTAATAGCGATGGGAAACACTGTAAAATAAAACATCGATATCGATATAAATCAATTTTGTATATTTCAGTCTGTTTGTTAACAGATAACGAGATCGTCGATACAAAAAAAACACATATAAAACAAGGTACTTGATAGAGTACTATCAGGAAATTGTTCAGTAACTTTTGTTTTAATTTGTTCAGTAACTTTTGTTTTAATGTTTTATATTATTTTCACAACTGTCATCACATTTTTGCATTTATGCTACGAAATAAAAGAAAGTAAAAAAAACTAAAGCCTCTAAGGTATCATTGTCATTTAAAAATTTGATAACGACGCGTGCGGTCCTGGTACATCACTATGCGAGATTGACACGCGGCGCGCTCGCAGTACAGTGCGGCATGAGGTGCTTGTCCATGGCAAAATATTTGACATGCCGCACACAAAAGAAACGGTTTCTTTTCTATGCGTGTGTCCAATATTTTGCCATACGATTTTTAAACGAAATTGAGTCCTACTTCAAACTGTGATCACAAAAATATATTTGTCTCTTTTCTAGTCATTGATTAACATATAAAAAACCTCGCCGCACCACGGTGAAAACCGTGATTTTGGGCGCCGCACTGTGGTGTAGTCGCTGATGGCCCGATACTGGACATGCCGCAGTGAACGTGTTAACAAAGAGAATTTACACACCACAAACAGTTGTCTGATGTCTAGACTGTAAACCCACATATAATAAAGGCCATACGTAAATTTTATTCATTGTTAGTAACAAAGGGCGTTTCAGCAGGTACGTAATTGCTATCGTCAACTTCACCCGACACCTTGAAGGTAATTACATTAAAACGTCGCTTATCAGTATTCTTCGATGTATTGTAAAGTGCTGTATATTATAAAAACAAAACGTTAAAAAAGGTATGAAATAAAAAACAATACTTTCATATAACTATAAAAAAACTATAAAAAAAAAAAAATAAGGTAATTAATCTTCAACAATGATTCATGATTTAATCAGTCATTTGTTTTATTTCGGTGCTATAAATATCCGTTTGTTAATTTTGGCAAGATATAAATAAATAAAAAAATTCCGGACAGTGTTAAAAATTCTCTAATAGAAAACTATCTATATATGTAAGTATATAAAACTCAAAGGTGACTGATATAGTGATCTACCAACGCACAGCCCAAACCACTGGACGTATCGGGCTGAAATTTGGCATGCCGGTAGATGTTAGTGATGTTACGATGTAGGCATCCGCTAAGAAAGGATTTTCCGAAATTCTTGCGGGAACGGGGGAAAACGGGGATGCACGTACAAAGTAGTGGGCGGAAGCTAGTCATTCAATAATAGTCTAAATTTTTTTTAACGCAGTAGTGACCGTGAAGCGCATCTAATACAATCACACAATACACACTTTAAAATTCCTTATTATTGTAGGAGGTATTCCAATAGGCAGACTAATACATAATTTTTTACCAAGTTTATCTCCTGACGTATTTCAAAGTAAAAATAACACGCCCGAAAGATACTTCGAGTCATTCTAGTCATTAAAAATCAATCTATGGCAAAATTGCTTAGCCACTTAGATAACTAGTTTCTTAACGAACATTTCATTTATAAAAATTATTGAAAACATGAATCCGTCGTAATCTGTGATGTCGAAATAATTGAAAAGAAACATCCAGCCTTCAGACAATCAACCGCTCACTGAGCGAGGCCGACGGTCACGGCTGGTTATGGTTTATGTTTTCTTTACTCAAATAAACAGCAAAATAACAGTTATAATATAAATACAGGTTCTTTGTTTGTTCCTTTAAACACTACTGATAAGAAACTCTATTGACGTGCTTGAAATTTGCCCGTTTTCTGTTCATGCTATAACAGTAGCAACCATTTTTATGACATTCGCGTGGTGCACAAATAAAATCACGTTTGTGCTGATAAAATGAAATACATGTTTACAGACAAAGAGGAAGTCATAAGCCATAAGAAAACTGCATTGCCTTTTACTTCTTTTGGGATGGATGAAAATGGAAGTAAATGATATTTATTACAGACTATTACACCTATCTATGGAGAAAGTGTGAAGGCAAAATGACATGTTTAATACTTCACAGCTTACACCATTTATTGCTGTGATTTTTTAATAACTTTAATCAGGTTGTAAATTATAAATCGGGCTTTGATTATGTCTAAGAATATAAACATAATACAAACATAACATAACATAATAACATAATTCATACCATATTATAAAGAGAACGTTCATACGATGAAATGCCCAGGTCCCAGACGTTGCAATTTTTTTTAATAATTAACAATATCATTTGTTATACATACTTAGATAATGCTGGTTTGTGTGAATGTGTTAACAATGGTGATGAAAGTACTTCGTAGACTTCCTTGTAGATGTGGACTTTGCACACAGTACGTTCATGCTTCTATTATATTTGAATTGTTTTTATTGTCGGTAATTAGCCTACACGTAAGTTTTTACTGGTCAAACTCAAACTCAAACTCAAACATTCATTTATTCAATTAGACTACTATTTAGTAGCACTTTCGAATCGTCATTACATAGTATTTTTAACATTTACCACCGATTCGGAAAGCAGTATCTATGGAGAAGAATCGGCAAGAAACTCCATAGTTGTATGTAGTAAACGACAAAAATAAACGTTATTTCCTACTCATTCAAGTATTTCTTTACATGTTGCATTAAAAATACTGTTAACAGTATTTAATGACTCATAGTAAATACAAAACCACCTGCAATAGTGCATTGTCTGCCATTTTCAACTACAAAGCAGCTAACCACAAAGGATTAAAAATGATAAGGTTTACTTCATATTTGATTAGGTTTCTACATCGTAATGAATAAATATGAACTACGAACAACACAAAAGAGGAAAGGCATTGATACGCCCAAATTACAACAATGTTTCAATACAAAGTTGAAACTAATAGAGTACACACATTACCAACAACAATATTGGAAGACGTAGCAGTGCTATACCATCGTGGTGACTTATTCTGTTCTAAATTTGAAACGTCCTCAGTTCGGCGTATGTTGTAACAGGTTATAATAGCTGTAGGTATAAATAACAGTTAATTTCTAGCGTCACGCTCCGTTAGGTCGCGTCGCGTGCCCATCGCGCTTCCTGCTTCGCTTCGACAACAAGAATCCACGTTCCATGAAGGTCCGATTTCTTATCGGACGATTTGCCACATTCCTAATAAAAACCTTATACGGTAACACCGTTAGAGCACCTACGCATATTTTATAATAATTAGTATTCAATGAAATATCTTCTGTTACGAGAAGATTGGTTTTATATGGTAATAATAATAATGATATATGGTCGAGTATTTACAGAGAAATAGTGGAAATAGTATGTCTTTCATGGTTGCTTCTTCCGTTCGTGCCTAACTTGCCCTGATTATGTCCTGATTATGTAGATTTTTTGTACATTAATTTAGTAAAATAAATCGTTTATTCGAAGTATTTCTTGTAAATAACGTTCCGAATATACCTATTAAAGTAACACAGTCCTAATTAATAATCATACAATTATAATATCTTCCTTCTTGAGCGAGTTCTAACTTCTAAGTTCAATATCTTGTATCAATTTAACACGTTTGAAAATAACAATTAATAACATAATATATATAATAATTAATAGCCAATGCAATAATGAAGTTATCATGTTGTATTATCATTTCACCCCACACCACGTGTTTAGTTTATCAAAATCAAGAGGTTTATACGTTTGTTGGAACTTATGTACCTAAACAGTGCAGATGTAGAGAATTTCCACATAGAAATTACGTAAGAACATAAATTTTAACATAATGGTAACAAACCAGTTCGGCACCTTTGCATTCACAAATATATTTTGTCGTAAACTTCATCACAGAACTGGTAAAAAGGTGATATTAACGTGATGGTTATCACATAAACATTAAGCGATTAAAATTCCTCATTATGTTACGCATTATGCGATAAAGTGGTTATGCATAAATAAGTAGAAAATATTGTTGCAGCAAAAAATACAGGGCAAGTTAGGCACGAACGGAAGAAACCGAAGCGCGTGACCGACGAGCGTCACTTTGCTCCGGAATACAAAACAACATTGATATATCATAACTAATACGATATTGTAAACAAAGGACGTCTGTAATGAATGCATATTTAAAGCGAATATTCACTTTGGATAGATAACTATTGGATAACTATCGCAAGGATATTTTTGGGAGAAATTTTGCGGTACTTATGTAACACATGATTATGCGTAAGTTTAATTCAAAATTAGGTACCTTTCATGTATAGACGCTTTTGTAGTGTGTAAATTGTAATACATAATATGCAGGTAGGTACTACATACTATATTATGTATGTAGACATTTAAATGTTAACAATATCACGTTTTAAATGAGTTTTTTATTTGGAATGGCGTGCAGTACGACGTGATTCAGGTTTATTTCGAACAAAGACACCTATATCGGTACATATAATAATTTTATTGCCACAATACAATCGTTTCGCACAAGTAACAAAAGTTTTCTCATGGCTAATAGATCAATAATAAATAGGTAGACTCAATTAAAACTAGATGAGTTTGGAAAATACGCTAACTTTTTCCATTCGCTACAATTACGTAGTGGTATAAATACGTCACTTAATAGACTGTTATAACTAGAAAAATAATTACGAGGAGAAAGTGTAGATAATATATGATCAAACGAACTTCAGAGTGAAGTTCGATCATTATTATTTATTATATGAATCGCTTCATTCGAAGATATTATTTACTATGTAGTTCCCTTTTTCAATGCTAGCAACCACGCACGCCTTTAGATTTTTTTTTTTTTCCTTTCTTTTATATTGAGGGTATTACGACCTGACAAGTATTTGCTCGCTTTGAACGATATTCATTATTTTTAGAGTCTAATCTTACAAAACTTTGGGTTAGGGTGTGGTGGGTGTTAATATCTTCGAATGAAGCGATTCATATAATAATGATCGAACTTCACTCTGAAGTTCGTTTGATCATATATTATATTTCATCGCTTCATTCTTCAGATATTATTTACTATGTAGATGTTAAGAGATAAAAGTTTTGTAAGAACCATTTTGGGTGCAAGTTTAGAATAAAACGTAAACATCAATATTATTAATTTTGTATTATAAATTAACGAAAATATAATTAAATACTATTTCTGTAAAATCGATTATGCAAATTCGTTCTCATTAAATACATTAAGTTTATGCAAAGGTTTTGGAATGCTTTGTCCAACCAGCAGTTTTACGTATATTATACACCACTAGCAGAGGCAGCAGAAGTTGAAGCGTGTCTTGTGCTATGTGAATTAAATATTGAAATGTTGACACTACTTTTCGATAACACATTTTTGATCCAACAACTTATTGTTGGAGTTGTGGCAGGTTTATTCGGTTTTGTAAAAGTAAGTAATAATCTATTTTCCTCATCCTTCCTAAAATGTTTTGTGACATAGATATAATCAGACAGTGCAGTAGCGGGGCAAATACTTATATTTTGTTTGAAATATGGAAGTTTAAGAAAAGGTTGATCTCTACCTGGAGCTGAAGTTTTTACGAGGTCTGTAATGAAAAATTTAGCAGGCAGTGATGCCTGAGAAATAAATATTATTAATATTTATAAGAGATAACGTCTGCACTCGCTGTGCTGTACACAGCGCTAATAAAATTACTAATTTTTTATTCAATTGTTCCAATTTTACGTTTCTATTAGGAAACCAGCTTAAGATATGGTTCAAAACTAATTGTGGGTCCCAAGAATAATTGTATTTAGGCATTCAACTGACCCGATATTATTTCCTAATATTAAAGATAGGCAGACGTGTGAGTTTAAAGTACCATACGAAACCCCTTTGTTAAACTCTTCTGTTATAAATGATATGACAGCCGCTACTGTACTCTCAAAATTGGAAATATTCCAATTTAGACAAAACTGCCACCATAATTGATATGTTACGTTATAATATTGCTTCTTAGTGTTACTCGAAAGCGATGCCAACATTAGTTAGATAGCTTCCCATAGGATGTATCTCCGTAGGAAGGCTTCACGGAGAGCCTCGCTGCAGCCAGCGTTAGATGTGAGTGCAGTGGGCGCTGGACTGGGATGAGAATGCGTTAGATTCGTACCTATCTGTTTTCAAATATATAATTTTTGATGATATTAGCTCTCTGACGAGAGGGAACCATGGCTGCGAAGGCCACCACGGAGAAACTTGTATCCCACACGCTTCGTATCGACTTCGATATCGATTCAACTATTTTTTGTAAACATCTCAAAATAAAAGTAAATGGGGAAATGCGTAAAAATTTATATTATTCTAATTTATGGTGAATGCGTCGACACATGACGCATCAGGGTCGAGATGCCACGACACTTACTTTCTGCATTTAGTATTGTACCTAATGCTCTTCCAAATTTTTTGATATGTTTCATTGCATAAACTCCATTCGATATCCGGATTTATTCTTCTTGGCTGTGTCAGTGTCGACGTTATTTTTACTATTAATACCTATAAGACGCGAACCACCATATGTTTCGATGCTCGCATCATTGCCACAGTTACTTTGTTAGTTTGTTAAGGTGGAGAAATTGTATGCCACCCATTTTATTTATGTTACTAACTGCAGTTTTGTTATCAATTCGTAATAATATTGCACAATTAGAATAGGTGTTTGCGAATGTTTATAAATTTAAAAATGCAGCTCTAAATAATTTATGAGATAGATTTTTTCACATTCTTTCCATGAACCATGCACTCGTTTATTACCTATTGCAAAAAGACCCCAACCTGTCCTTGAGACATTTGAAAAAATACCTAATGTAAATTTTGGAGATTTCATAAAATTTGTTTTATATATATTATGTTGTGACCACCAATTTAATTGTTATGTTGATTTAAAAATAAAGACACTAACGACACGAATTCTCGGATTGTGCAAATAGGTAATTTTGAAAATTTATTAATTAAAATATGTGCAATGTTATTACGTTTATCATCAGGCAAAGAAAGTTAGGTTACATGAATCATATATATAACCCCAAGGAATTTACATTTTTGACTTGGAACCAATGAAGTTTTTTCAATAGTGATTACCAAGCCTAGACAAGATAATAGTTTTATTGTCTCTTTTAAATTATTTAGGCATTCAGTATAATTTTTACCTGTACATAAAATATCGTCGAGGTAAATGTCAGACTTAGAACCTCGGCTTAAGAATGCTATAACTTCCTTCATTAATATACCTAGTAAACACTCTTAGCGCAATAGAAAGACCATAGGGCATAGCTTTAAACTCTAAGTTATGCTATTACCTTTGTTATTTATGAAAAATTTGTGAAATACCGGCTCAATTGGCATTAAAAGGTAAGCTTCTTTAAGGTCTATTGTAGCCCATGAAACATTTTCGGGAATAAGTTTCGACGCCGTCCTATGATCTTCGATTTTTAAAGTGACACTTTTAATATAAATTTATTTAGATTAAGTATGAATTTTTTACCGCCGTTTGATTTATGTGCTAAAAATATATTTGGGATATATTTGCCCTTTACTGGGTTACAAACATGAATATCTCCCAAGTCTATAAGGTTATTTATTGCCACAGGCATGTCAGCTTTATATTGCCCCGACCAAAATTAAGTACGCACTGAATTTTGAAAAACTTCATAAAAAAATGGTAAATCCACACCGTCTTTAACCCATTTAAGAACGGTTGTATTATTAGTAATTTTACGCCAACAATCGTAAAATAACGTAACTAAATCTTTATTGTTATTTTGGTGCACAATCTTAGCTCGAGCTGGTCATCTTTGGCTACGAAGAGGGGATTGGTCTTTGTATGTCCCTCTTGTAACCTCCTCGCCCCCCCCTGTTTGACTGAAAGCGAGAAGGTGTCTGCCAGTTTCCCTGGAAACTATTGCGAGATGTGTGTGCTGTATGAGCATGTGAACTATAAGGTTTTGGTGTAATAACCTTCGAAGCTTTTATTTTATCCGATACATTGTCTCCAAACAATGTATTATCCCTTTCAGAATGATCGACAACTTGCAAAAAAGTTTTGTCTAAACAAGGCCTAATAAACTTTTTTCTTGATTCCGTTTGTCGATGATGGATGGAGGTCCGAGAATATGCGACATATACACTTATAAACTTATTGGCCTCCATCTTATATTTCTTACTACGAACTAAGAACTTGTTCTTACTACGTAAATAGGGGATTATTATTAACGCCTGTTATAACGGCCCCCAATTATTGCCAATGCAAATTAACCATTTTCTTATCCCAGAATTTACCGGATTCAGGGGTAGCAGCCTGAATCTCCGAAATTTACGTAGGAGCCTGGAGTAATACGCAATTTTCGGGAATCTAATAAGTTTTTAGAAAACTTTCTTAAGGATCGGCAACCATATTTTGGCGAGACTTTCGTGAATTTTTTCACCATATTCTGGAATCACATCATTAGCCTCGCCCAATGCTGCTAAGATATCAGGTTCTAAGTCGACAGGCTCCGATTGAGGGGCCGTGGTATCAACCGTTACTGGTTCATTTGCTTGAAGCGCAGCTGAATCCGTCGTAATGTACATAATTCCCGGCAAAGAATTTGTCGGTGGACCGTTTCTAGGATATCTGGATCCGGTAACAAAAAATTTTGTTATCGAGGGTACTTATAAAATTATGATTTAGGGTTATTTTATTTTTTAACATAAGTTGATATTCAACTAACAAACCATCGTGCTATTATCTCGAATAGCCTCCTGGTAAGCTGGTAATTATTAAACAAGTAATTACTAATTATATATGTACCAATAAAGATTTATAATTTTCCAATAAAAATACCATTGTGATATCATCGCGGATATCCTCCCGGCTTTTATTTTTATTTTTTATTCTATTAAAAATTTTCGATTTTAACCTTCGTGATGCTATCTCGAACATCCTCCCGGTATAAATATGTATATCAATACATTAATGATATTTAAGTATGTACTCGAAAGTAAAAAATTACATAACCTTTGTGATGCCATCGCGGACATCCTCCCGGCATAAATTGAATAATATGTAAATATTATTTCACTTCTAGAAGTCATGAACTATTAAATTACCTTTGTGATGCTATCTCGAACATCCTCCCGGTATAAATA
>CAJQZN010040942.1:0-10542 GCA_907164685.1 Colias eurytheme | reverse complement strand
GTTTAAAAAAGTTCTGTCTTGGACGTCCGTGTGTCTGTATGTGCGGATCCTTTTTCTTGTTAACACGATAGCGACCGAAATACTTTACTAATCGAGTCTTTTTTTTTCTCTTACGCTTGAGTATGCTCAGGAATAGAACCCTTTCATTTTTCAGGGTCTGATTCGATTTGGTTTAATTGTTAATAAATAAACAAAAATAATAATTAATAAATATTTATTAAAAAAAAAATTATGAGGCGCCGCGTGCACTTTTGGATTTTCCAAATTTTTTTCGTTTACGATTGTGGAATCACTTGCTTTAACGTCTGTCTAATAGTGTGTGTGTTAGTGTGCCTTTTTTGAATAGGTAGCGTATATGTTGTGTCGGAAACCTATCTACATATTTTTACTTATAAATGTTATATCATTTGTATATTCTATTCACACAAAATACACATCGCATCGCACACGTGAATCATTATTGCGATTTGCGAGTCATAAACTATTTATATCAAGGCAATCGTTTCTAGGAAAATCTCGCTGTTAACTAAAGTTTTATAAGCGTTATTATTGTTGCACGACAACCGGTTCTTACTGGTTTCGAAGTTGTTTTTAAAGTTCAGCACAAGTTTGTGTGGAAAAATTGTCGCTCGTAATTTTTTTATATAACGGCCTATTTATTTGGCCAATAACATGAATGAAAGGAGATGATAGGCGTTGAAACGATATACTTGCGAAAAGAGACAGCATTCCAACATAGCACATAGCATCATTGTCGACTTGCATAATAAAACAATTTTGACATAATTACGGTCTCGAGTAGGTACTTCTCAAACAATAATATACTAATCCTAAGCTTAATTAATTTATAATTTGTTGATAAGGTTAATCTTATTATTATTTTTGATATGTTTGTTATAAGCGCACGATTTTAATAATCAAACATTGTGATTACAAATTCCTTTTTTATAATATTAATTGTATTTGTATAATATTTTACAATTTTTGACCAAACTACAATTAACTTTGTCCGTTTTAATTAATATTTAGGCAAAAAGGTAAGCCTCAGATAATTAAAACTCATCAAAATATTAATTATAAATTATTATTTCTAGTCAGTAGGTAGTAGGTAGTAGGTACCTATAATGAGACTAATGATTAATATGATAAAAAGAGGATTTTGGAAAACAAAACTTATGTTTATAAAACTTTGAAAAAGAAAACACAACAAAAACGTGTTTACAATTTATTCATAAACATAACATTAATTAATTAAATTTATATAAACAGTATGCGTCGCAATAGAAACTATGAATAATAAATGTAAGTACATAAATACTATTATCTTATATTATTACACAAACAATCTCCATATATGTAATATACATTTAATTATTTAAAGCAAATTAAAACAAGTTCAAAAAATCATACAAACAGAACGATTGTGTTCATTGGATTCCGATGACATTCCATACTGTGTTCAATATTTAATTTATCGGTAAAACCTATTTTTAATGACCACAGTTTGCATGTGAATAAAATATTTAAATATATTAGAATTTATTTATATTTATTATTGAAGTGAAACTTCTTAATTGGGGAACTCTTTAATAGTTGTACAAATAGGAAACCTTAGAACTACTTACATATAGAACAGAGTACAACTATTTTGGCGGTCTTATCACTTAATAGTGATCTCTTCCAGGCAACCACGGTAAAAGGTAAACAAGCAAAAAGATCACTATGTACACTGTGCTACTCAATTTATGTTGAGCCATAAAACATATTTAGACTTTAGACACAATACTTGAGATGTGCGCTGGGGGCACAGGTCTAATGTGATTACTTCTAGCGGAATGTAAACAAACGATAATATAAATTAAATCATAATCCCAGCATCAATCAAGCGAGCCGGTTCCTTGTGCCAATAAAATTTTTGTTCCATTCCATTTTATTGTATCCATTGAAGAAATGAATTCGGAAAATCTTACGTTGCCTGAAGTTGTTAATGTGTGTACCTGTTGTAAAAGTTCATTTCATTCAGTTATTTCTTTATAAGAACTAGGAAGTGAAATCTCTATACCAAGTACTCAACATGATGCCTGCATCACCGTAAATTTTTCTCTCAAATTGCTTATAGTATCCACTGCCTAAATTTATTACGATTCAAACAATAAATCGCCAACGTTGTTAGTTTATAAATACATCTTGTTAACAGCAGTACCCGGCGTTTTTACGGTGTCAGGTTTTACAGGTTTTTATTATTATTTAAATAAATAAGCATTATTTGTACCCGTCGACCGGCGCGCGTCGCATTAAAGCGATAACGCGCCGCTCGATTGCCAATTCTATTTAAAGATCTCCGCACTTCCTCGAGATAACGTTCAGTTGTACGCCAAGGACTGACTCTGAGACCGCAGATATTCGGTTTACCTGTTTGCATGTATACGCCGAGATATAGGCCTATTATTAGTTCATTGTTGTTGGCTGTGATTGTGGAAATATTTCGGTTTTACTCATTTTCCTTATACGACGAACGACTATAAACTTTAACGAAGTAATTGACTGTTGACATTTGCGAAACAAACTCAAGCATTTTTTTTCGCTAATGATGTTTTCAAGTGTTTGAATCTTATAAATAAACACTTAAGTAGGTAATACAAATAGCGGATATTCATTAATCAATAACTGAATAAGCATCACGCACATCGTCCCTGAAAGTAATCGACTACTTATCTACGAATTAATTGTATCAGTCTGATTTTTCTTTCAGGCATTTAATCCTACTCTATCCATTAATTATTATAATCAATTATTATAAGATCAGCAGTCGTTACTATAAACATGAAAACATTCATGAAATTAGCGTACAAAGTGGGGCGTGCATCGATTGTTTTCGCAAACAATCCCAAGATTATCGGAATCCAACGGTGCGACTAAACAAAGTGCGTCTAAAATAGCTCGTATAACAACCGCTGAGAATAACCGCGAGTGGGCAAGTATCGACCGGCTATTCTTAGCCGCGGCTCGGCAACTTGTTTCAGCCTTTGTTGGGCAAAAATAACCGAACCCTCGCCTCGTGGAGCCTGTGGGAACTGACGCCGCTTATAGCCATCTATTCTGGGCCCCGCCTCCGATGCTCCATACGAGCTATAATTGGGTCCCGATCATGTTTTATTAGCTTCACATTAGACGCCAAACCTAATACCATACCAGATGAGGAAAAAACCACAAAAATTGTTGCAAAACTTAAAAAAAATATAAGGAAATTATCAAGATAAATAACGCAACGATAAAGATAAGTCAAAACAAACTCATTGTTGAGTTTATACAATCAATTTTAGGCGAGACAACGCAAGCGTATTGATATTACGGCTACGCTTATCGAATATTTGTATAAAATATGAATTATGATGTCGTCAATCGAAAATACACGTTTCAGATATTGTGTAGGTACAGAGGAAGGTTAGGGAGAAGCACATAAAACATTAAGTGAAGTACAATTTGATTACATCCTGCTGCAGGCAAGTTTAGCATCTGTAAATATCACATTAAACGAATAATTCTGTTTATACTTGAAAGTATAAATGAAAAGTTTCTCAATGGTATCGCCCTGCGATCAAATCGAAACATACAAAAAGTGGAGCACTGCACGTGTCGTTTTTTATTTAAATCTCGACAACAAAAAATTGTGTCGCGAGAGGTGACAGTTTATTAGTCCAGAATTAGTAGCAGTTATAAATATACTCGTAAGGAATGCGCATCTGTTTATAGACGACAGGCGAGGCGGGAGACAGGTCCCGAGCAGGTTGACAAAAAGCGCTGAGTCACTGACACCAGAGGGTAGAGGTGACGGGGTAGCGCAGGGCATGGGAACGACAGCTTTATTTATTGGCTTGCTGTTTGCAGTTTGTATCGGAGATCCTTTGAAGAATAGTTAGATTGTTGTGACATGGATTGCTCAATTGGTTTTCAACAGATTGCTATTTCGAATAGTCAAATTATAGAATCATAACAAATCGTCAATAAGTAGACTAAATTGCAATTTTAGCTTTGATTATTATGATTTATTATAATTGATAATCTATAAAATGTTCACGGGAAGCGTCAGCGTCAGAAATTGTTAGAAGCAGACGATTAGATGATTCATTCATTGCATTGATAACATATTGTCTAAACCCTAAACTATTCGTAGAAGCGCAACAGCGCATGAAATTATATTAATTGTAAAGTTGTGATAAATATGTCTATTTCCCCTTTGAAGTCTTGTTACGAGATTGTGATGGTATATCGCTGCCATGTGCGCTCGCTATTTGCTGTAGTAGTGTGGTAGTGCGGACTGCGGGTGTCAGCAAACCGCGATTGTTTCCAAACAAAAGGGCGGAGCGCCGTGAGTCAGGGATGGCGGATTCGCTGCGAGCGTTCTTTGTATGGTTAACTAATTATAGAGTGCTATTAATAGCCGTGACTCACCCGCGCGCCGCCAACTAGCCGCGATTGTGATGTTTCACTTTTACACTATTTTGGGGCATTTATGGCTCTCGACGATGTTTTAGTGTCGCCCCAGCGTGTGTGGCGAGTGGCGTGGCTCCGCGGAACAAAGGACGTAAACAAAGTATCGACAAGAGTTACGAATGCCGTAAATAATACATACAGCACGCTAACGTTTACGTTGCAGTCGTGTATCATAATATCCTAAAATAGAATGACGGCAATGGACAAAAAGTAGTAAGGATTTATACTTTCATATTTATATCTATTATCTATAGACAAAAGTTTTGCAGACTGGGCAAGTTTACCTTCCCATAGTGTTTAGAGTTTGATAGTTGATATGTTATGTTTTTATTACAATAAACAACAATATGCTCTAATGCTAATAATGCACAGAACTGCTATACTTTTGTAAATTATTTTAAAGATTATGTATTATGAAAGGTTTTATTTTGAAGGTGGTACGTTACGCTGCTGCTTTAAAACAATAAATTCGAGAGAATCAAATTAAACGATTTTTCATATTATTATTTTTTTAACTAAATTAAGTACCTATCTTTTTCCCTCTAAACTTATTTTTGTATGTTATTTACGTCACAATGAGTTAACCACGAAGTACTCACAGAAACATTGTTAATATGATACAAACAAATGGTGTTGCCCAATCGCTAATGATTAGGGTTGTCAACTATTCAATTTTAATTATCTCGTTAATTTTTTTTGAAAATGCAATAAAGCTTTATTATTTAGACACAATGTTGCTAACAAGTATTATGAATATCGTTAAAGAGGTGATTGAGAATCCTTTTAAGTTTTATACATCGTCGTTTTGACTTTGTTTTTATTTTTAAATAGCGAATAACATAATGACATCTGCATCCATATATTTATGCGTCACGTTACATTAAAAATGTAATTTACGGATACATATAAACTATAAACATATGGTACAAAAAACATGATGTAATAAACAAACAAATAAAAAATAATCAATAGCATTTTAAATGAATTTAATTTGCATTTCAATTCTAGGTAACGAATAGGTATATTGCTTCATAGAATCGCGTTAGTCATAACGTCAGTTCTGTGGAATGGACGACGATAATAAAGAGATAGTATATCAGCGTTTAGCAGCCCTATTGAAAACTAGCTACGTGGAGGCGGAACTAACACAGTTATTGTTATCGGGCTATTTATAGCCGGCAATTAGACGGGTGACGATCACGCTTGACCCTAATCCTAACCACTTGACCGCCGGCGGGCCGATTCACGTCGACAGGCCTGCCGTGCGTTCTGGAGGGTTAATATATGAGTTTTTATTAACTTTTTCTAATCTTAGTTTATGATCAAGATAAAATCTATTCTGTGGTATGAATAGAAAACAGTAAGTAATGGTTTTGCACTGTAATTATATTTAAATAGTTTCAAATTTATAAGAGTAATTATTAAAATTAAGACACGTTTTATATCGCATAAATTTTAACAATTATATTATAAAATAACTTTAATTTATTTCTTAATTTCTAGTAGGTATTAACAGAATTGAAAAATCTACGAAAACTTTGTGATTATGTAATGCATGAATGTAATGCAGATGTCTTACCACGTGTTTAAAGATTGTTCAAAGAAATGTACTAATCACATATACTTACATTAATTATATGTGTGTAAATTGATAACTAGTACACATACACAACTCGAATGGTCGCTGCAAAAAGGGTTCAAATCGTGATTATATAGTATGTGTGTGTGTGTATGTCAGGCGGTGACCGGACATGCCGCGCGTGCCGGCCGCGACGTGAGCTGCGTCAGCGCACGGCCGTGAACCAACCTGTGATTGTAATATTGGCAATTATGTCGCTTTTACATACGACTATTGCAATTCGGGATTGTAGGATCATCTTCAAATTCTGAAGGATAAGCAAGGTCAACATATAAGAAAGGTCAATTGCTATCAATTGACCTTTCTTTTAATTAATTAGAATGAGAAATAGATAATCATTTCGCCTTGATTTTTGGATTTACACAAATTTTGGTTTAAACTTTGGATACCAGATAACAACCATGTACTGTGACATCTATACTGATATCGCAACAGAATTTCAATTACATATTCTTAAGTATAATTTCGGGTTTTCCTGCTTTCTTTCCAAGAAATCGCTGACTTCCAATCTTCCTATAAATGGGAACTTGTAATGTTGATACTGCTTTCTCTACATCCACGTAAAATATTTATTTTAAAATATTATTACTTAATATATTTTGATCGTTTCTCAACTATCCATAAATATGCAGAACTTCCCGTGCAGTTTATATGTATTTCACTTTATTTCTGCCACATTATCGAGGGCAATAAAATGAATAATACATTCGAGTCCGTCTGCATTTAGCCGATTGGAAATAGTACTGGAGGCGTCGTTGTGAAACAAACAGACCGAAATAGAGACTCGGCCTGAACTGGAGCGACCAAATGGCTTTACTTTATAATATGTACCTTTTCAGATAAAACCATTTTCTGATGAAACAGTCAATCTATGAATGTAAATATGTCAGATTCTATCGGAATAGCTTCAAGTGTTGTTTTGTTGGTTCAGTTGGCGCATCTAAGGACAATCTAATTACGAAACTAATGCTAACATTATTACGAAACTGCATAAACTAATGGAACACACTAGTGCCGACAATCCTGCTTTATAAATATTATCGTTGATTATATTCAGACCTTGAAATATTCCTGTAAATTGTACCTACTACACGTGTATGATTCTAGACGTGAATCTATTTTTATTGCGTTCTTCGAAAATATATTTTTTTATGAAACATAATAAAGTAAATGTTTTACAAATCCAATGTAGTCAAGTTTATTACGCTGTAGTTATATTTATTATCCATTTGTACTTATCAGAGAGTGACTATTTTAAGTAACACGAGCGCGATGGAATTTACCCGATCATAGAGCTTTATTTCTCATTATAAATAACATCGAAGGCTGATTTTAAATTTAAAACAGGTCATGTTATGTTTGTACGTGTCTATTTATAGCGGTATCTGTTTACTTTAAACTATAAACTGACGATATTTATCACATTTTACGTACATTGAGCGTGTGTGCTTATCGCAATGGATAGTTGTGACTTCTAAATGCGTGTTTTTATTATTTTCATATGTTTCATTGCGAGTTATTCATAGCTATTCATATCTCTAATTCGAGATATTATATTATATTATGGCACGTAGATTGTTACAAAATCAATGCTTTATTCATAATTTACAATAAATAATTAACATTTGCAATGATGATTACATTGATCCTAAAAAATCGATAGTATTATAGTTACTTCGCGGTCAGTAAGGTAACATAAAATATCCTTTAAGTGTAAATATTAAATCTGATTCACAAATCCTTGTGTTAATACTTAATATATTTAAATCTAAGTATGTTGACGCATCCCAGTGTAAAGACGAATCTATTTTTGTACTAAATTATAATAATTACCGTAAATCACTTCTGTTACGCAACCGGCATACATTATCATATTAACTAAAGCCGTGAGCTGCTTACACATGAGTGACGAGTGACCATAGCAAATCAATTGAAACACTCATTTAAACCTTTACAAATGTGCTTACTGAAATGTATTTAAACTAGCAGTTAAATCTGATGTGGAATGGCGGATGTTTGTCTCTTTATCTATTTACGGATCTTAAGATATTCGTCCACATATTGAATAGTCAAGTAGGCCACTATTTGCCTATATAATTTTGTGTCCATTTGCCTTCTTACCTAGTGAAGTTATCACTAATTACTGCTGTACATGTTGTTGAAGTGAAACTTCTTTATCGGGGTTGGAAAAAAATTTATTGTAGCATTTTTTCGTTACGCGTGACATTTTTCCGTTACGCGCCATCTTTTTCGTATCTCTACCACGCGTGATTCGACGTATTTCTGTAAAGTTGCATATATAGTAAATTATTTTTTCGAAAAATAAGGTCATAAAGAAGTTTCACTTCTTACGTGTGTACACTAGTAGGTACACGCACACATTTTTTTTTTGTGTGTTGTTATCTATAGAAATTAAATTACCATATCGGCAAAGTGTTGGTTGTAGAATTATGCGGGTGAAATCGAGCGGCGCTGTTATTTTTGTCGATATCAATATGTTCTTTATAAAGGATCGATGTTAGTATAATGTCAAAAATTGTCAACAGTACAATCATAGAAGGTTTCTATGTATTGATTCGTTTAATTAAAATTGGTATCAGCATTCGCGCATTGCAGCATGGGTGGTACATGCCGGTCGGCCGTCGGCTTGCAACCTGCAGTCACGCCGTGGAGGTCAACCACTCGTTAGTCGCACACGTGTAACTGCAACCTTGGGGTCACGCGAACGCGATGGTGGAGGTTTGGGCCATGGGATTTGGGGGCATGGTTTTGTAGCAACGTATCAAAAACTCCGATGCTAGTTAGCATAATTATGTTTTAATAGGTAGTAAGCACAAGGTAGGGCCCGATGAATAGGCCGAAAATCTACATAAATGAGCAATAAAAAATAATTAAGTTGGTACATAAACTTGTCTTATATGAATACAAACACAAAGTATTATAATAATTTTCAATACTGTTGCGTAGCGAGTACATCGTCCAAGTTTTGTAAACGATCCATCGCTGAAACAAATCAATTTCGTTCCGGCAACACGAAGAGCAAATGATAAAAACAACCGTGAGCGAATTATGTATAATGAAATTGTTGTCCGAATGGAAATGGAAAAACAAAAACAAATCAGTTGTCAATACCGGACTCGGCGGCGCTTTAACGACGCGCCATAAACACGGCGAAATAAACGTGTTTTCGCGAACGTAAAGCCGAGGCACGCCTCTTCGCGCGCATTCTATTTATAGAATTTCATATCGTCTGCTGTCCCTCTCGCGCCTGTAGCCTGTTAGTGTAGTGCGACGGGGATAGGGCGCGGGCTCGGCGGGCCGCGTCCTTCACTTGTCGCGCTTTCTATTTCGGTCCCGGCGAGGGAGGGTTGATCGCTGGACTCTTTGTGTTAATTGTGCTGAATGTGTATTGTTTGGTGTCGATGCCGCGAACCACATCCGCGTGTGACTCATCGCTATTGCGCTGCGCCGAAGGTAGCACTGTTGTGATGATGACAGCGTGGAGTAGGTGACGGTTCTGAAACAATCTTACTATCTGTTCGAAATTAACTTAGCTGAGTAATTTCCTGAGTTCTAGGTACATAACTATAAATGTTTACATCACATAAGATTTAGGACATCTTCTTACAGTAATTTATCCTATAACCTACTAAACATGCGAAAATTTATTTGAATACTGTATAGATGGATGTATTGTTGTTTGTGAGAAAAATGATAAAAGAATCCTGTTATATGTCCATTTGATATAAACGCGAACGGTAAGCCAATTACAATTTATTGAATGCATTACACAATTGTTGAAGCATTATTATTTATATCCATGTTATGGAGTAGGTAATAAGGAAAAATTATTATTAGCTCGCGATATCGATTGTTTTGTTTGTCCTGTTGCCTTCCGCGACTGCTTGCTCAGCTTCGACAATCATTGTTATAAATTTAGCTTCGTTTAAGTTCTCAGAAACAATTAAATAGCAATAATAAAAAGCATAAAAAATTCTTATCGAACATAATTACGTATATGGTTATAATAAAAGCGAGCTAAAATAGTATCGGTAAGGGAAAATATGAGAATTAAATCAATTTACGTATTAATAAATTATTGACATCATGTATATTATTAAAAGCCACGAGTTAAAAATAGAAAGTGCATGCGACGGGAGGGTCTACGAGCAGCTACGAGTTCATAGCTACGAGACTACATTATAAGTTTGTTTCATGCATTCAGTGATATTGGGTTTAAATTCTATGATTTTCTTTTCATTGACGAAAATATCTAAAATGAAATTAAGTAATATTTGTTTCTAAATTGAACAGTTCAACGATTCTTTGGCCTTAGATAGAAAAAATTATGGTAATCAACTATCAAACTCAAACTCAAACTCAAACATTTATTTATTCAATTAGACTAC
>CAJQZN010040941.1:58774-87398 GCA_907164685.1 Colias eurytheme | reverse complement strand
TAATTATTGGAGAAATGATATTGCGTTTTTACCTGGGAAATGATTGAATGATACTTCTACGTCGCCGCGGCCGCCGAGCAGCGGCTGCGACTCTCTGTTTACACCCGGAGAATCCACGGTGCCCTCGAACCCGATCTCTGGCACTAAACAAATGTCTTCAGCACTGCTCGATAAAGATACCACGCCGTCATCAGGAGGCGGAATATTTGTGTTCGGTTTGTCGAAGTCGAGATTCAACAGAGTCTCTTCCGTACTCATGAGTAATGTTAAATAATTGTACTATATTGAGCCTCATCTATTTCGTCTTGTAAAATTCTTTGTTTCACAATCATTAACACAAACACTTTGATTCATTCAATTGAAAAACAGAGACTAAAGAGCTGAACGATTGACAGATTGACATTTGATAATGACAACTTGACATGCAAAGACAGGCAACTAAATGTACAGATTAAAAATATTACACAAAAATAGGAACTGTAAACATATTTTATCATCTAATATTACATTGAAATAGGCAAATTTATATGTTGATTACAAATGAATATAATGAACATTTATTAACTATTTTATATAGACTACGAAAGATTCACTTCTAAAGTAATTAGTGATATTAATATATTATCTGTACAACATAAACTTGCTTCCCGCCCGCTTTTTTCAACGATTTCTCTGCAGCCCCATTTTTGAATCACGCAAGACTCTTTTTTAACAAACAAGGCAGGCTAAGAAATTTTGGTAAATGGTTTATTATGATGAAATTTATGGATATGGATGAAATACAAATTGGAATCTACACTAATATTATAAAGAGGAAAACTTTGTTTGTTTGTTTATTTGTTTGTTTGATTGTAATGAATAGGCTCATAAACTACTGGACCGATTTTAAAAATTCTTTCACCATTCGAAAGCTACATTATCCACGAGTAACATAGGCTAGGTTTTATCCCGGAAATCCCACGGGAACGGGAACTATGCGGGTTTTTCTTTGAAAACGCGGGCGAAGCCGCAGGCGGAAAGCTAGTAAACAATAACCATAATAATTGTAAGTATAAATTCTCTCTTATAGTAAATGAAACACAGTATTGTTTTTACACTTTTGTGTTTAATGGATTAATTATTTCTCTTGTGATTTAGACTTTAGTCATTATAATACTTAGGGTCATTGTAATCAAACTCCATCTGACTGTTGTCTCTTCTTGATTGAAACTCCCAAGGACAAATTTCATTCAAAATGACTCGAAAACCTAAAAAAAATGGAATGTATAATCACAGTATAATGGAAAATCCTAAATCCAGGTAAGATAAGGGTGCCCTTTCTATTTAGTCTTGTCGATAAATGGATTCGTCGATAGACGTAAGTCGTAAAGATAATATTTATCGTATTATGTTAAAAAATAGCTGAATATTCACGGCTTCGCCCGTGTGGTCAAAGAAAGTTAATAGTAATTATTATAGTGCCATCTATGGGAATTTTTAAAAAACGTATCTTAATAGATCTGCCCAAAAATGAGCTGATGTTCTACCAAGATACGTACAAATTCGTTATCACTGTAAATATCTCCAGACTCAAAAAACACACCATAAAATCGCTCAGTTGAAAAAAACATAGACGACGATCGACGCGAAAGAAAGACAAACAAACAAACAAAAAAATTGTGTGGTTTTATGAAAGCACGGTAAAAGCACAGACTAATAATAATATACTACGTATACAAGTAAAAGTGAAACTGTTCGAACGGTTCCGAACACTGCTTTGTGTAGCGCATGTCGCGTGTCGGTCGGCTGCCGAGTAGGTATACCTACTCGGCAGCCGCGATACACGCGACATACGCTAAACAGACCAAAAAGTTTGAGACGATGTAATTAAAGTTTCACTTTAATAATAATTATTAATTACGTTGTAACTTGTAATAATAATAGATTAACAAATACTTACCCGTATCAAATCTGCAATTATGTTTAAGTACGTCGCATTGATTTTTGAACGATACTACATTGCCCGTATTAAAATTGCAGGCACATACCGGACTTAAATTGTCTTGATCATGGCATACCAATAAAGAACAACTGTATGCTTTTAAAGCTGTTGGATCGTCATCATTTATTGGTGTTGTTGTTAATCCATAATGTTTTAATGTAGAGAAATAAGGATCAATTTCTGGGCTCATTATAAGAGGGTTAATGTTTGCAAAGGGTGTTTGACGATACTGTATAAAACGATAAGCTTGTGTTGATTCCATAAAAAATGTTAGAAGAATTGCTGAAAAAAAATTATTCGTCTATTGATAATGTAAAATAGGCACTTAGATATATTTAGCTAGCTCTGCCTAATGCCTTGGCATTTGGTACATAATATATAGCCTGTATTACAAACAAACAAACTCTTCAGCTTGATATTAGATAGTACGATAGTTAAGATAATCAATCGATTTATTTAAATAGAAGGTATAATGTCTTACCTGAACAATAAGTAAAAAAGCCCATATTTTACAACAACAAATTATGTTTTTAGTATAAAAAAAACTAGTCCGAACAAAAATGGGCAAATAAAACAATGTCACGCACGTTTTCTATTAAATACATGTCAGAAAATGTAACGGACATCAGGATATATTTGCAAAGTAATGAATTAAACACGCATTTAAAAACATTGATTTATTACTTTACTTAAATAATAATCTAGTACAATTTACTACACCCTTCGAATCTACAATATAAAAATTATGGAAAAATGCTTACGCACCTACTTATTAATTATTTTCACTGTCATAATATGCGTCGTACCCTTGAGAATCAGAATAACCACTGTAATCCTTTTCTGCACTTCCCTTGTCCGATTCGCCCTTTTTGCCGTAAATTCCCTTATTTCTCACGTGATGGAACTGTCCTTTATCAAAGCCTAAGCCTCCAGAAACATCATAGGCAAATCCTTTCGCGCCAACTTTCTTTATATCTCCACTTACTTCATCATCTTCATAGAATTCCTTGTCCTTCTTGTATTCATCTTTATGTTGAACTCTGTGAAAACCTCTAGTTTTTGTTCCTTTTTTGTACTTTCTATTTTCAGTTCCTTTTACTCCTACTGCTTTTAAAGCTTCTCCTTCAGCAAGGCCATACACTTCACTATCATCATAGGATCCATCGTCCTTGACGCCGAGACTTTTAAAGAATTTCTTCAAATCTTCAATATCATAATTAACTTTAGCTCCTTTATTTTCTGTGTTCTTCTTCTTAAACGCTGATGTTTTCTTATTCGTCTTATCTTTACCTTTATCATCACCGCTCTCTAGGAATTTCAAATAGTCTTCTAGATCTTTGGAGTTATATTTAAGATCAGATACATCTGTATTGTCGAAGTCGAGCGTGTCCAAGTTCACGGGCGTCGCTTCAACCCAATAACTTATCAATGTCAGCGATACAAGAACTAATTTCTTTTGCATTTTTCTCTCTGTCGGATCTTGCGCAATTGGAGTGGATTGCGACACTGACATACATGTCCATTGTTTAGTTTATATAGCCTTTTATTGGTCAAGGGTGTTTTTTTGAGATGATCAAATGGTTTGGTTCCGGGCTGTTGAACTTCTAATCAATATGCCCAATCGCGCGACGATTTGTGTCGATCAAGGATTGCTTCTTGAATTAAAATAGATATTATCATTTATTACTCAAAATATTGTTAAGCTGATGAAAGGCAAGTAGGTACGGTTTTTATTGTTGGTTTTAATAAATAGAGGTACAATACTACAATACGGTTTTAATATATTTAAAAAATAACTTAATATTATTTTGTAGATTCTTGGTAATCCCTTTCTTAAATAATAATATGTAAGTATAATATCTAAACAGCTATAATACAGGGACGCGGTTCTATCGAATACCCGCGGCCCTCAAAACAGCGGCACGGGGCACGGCAGAACACAGTGGAGTTAGTCGGTAGGTCCCTGCACTCTGCAGGGTGAGTCCGACATAACCCAGGGCCACTTCCCCGAGTGCTCTGGGTATGCCTAAATGCATTCTCCACTATAAAAAAAAGGTTTGATTTGCAGATATCAAGCAACAAAAGCTACATTACAAGTTATACAGTTCTATTGTGGCTAGGAAGACAAAAAAACGACTTGAGTGACAAAACATTCGTTAAAGATTCGTCGTTATTAACCTTAACAAGAATTAACTATTATAAACTCATAATTGAATTAGCTAGCCACTAATTGTGTGACAAGTTTTTTAGCATCGTGTGGTCATAATTTCTTCTATTAATACCTAGGTATACCCAATGTGAAGTTTCTAATATCTATTGTAACAATTATCTTTTTATTCATTTCAAACGGAATTACGTTAACGGATGTGCTGGTATTACAATTTTCTCAAATTTGTCAAGTTCACGATTGAATAAGCTCGTAATTTCCAACATTATCGTTCTTGGTCGTTGGCCAAAGACAATTTAATTATTTGGTAAATTAATTTCACTAGCCGTGATTAATTTGGTAATATTTTATTTGGTACGTGAAGTCGGTGATTAGAAACTAAATTCATTGCCAAATTACCGGATTTTAATTAGTAATGATTTAACTCATATTATGGTTAATGGTAAACAGTTCTTTGAAATTTGTTAATCCGAATTCCAATAACAGAAAGTCTATATCATTTGTATTTTATTATCTGTATTTTGACCTTGTTTTAATGTTTTTGGGTGAGCATTAACAAATTAATGTTGAAATCTGAGTTAAAGAATAATAGAAATACCTAAAGGTATAGAAACAGATTGTCGTAATTCTTAAAAAAAACCTTTTTGCCTGTACCGAGATATTGTAGTTTTTTTGTCAATGCCTTGTTTATGTACATTTCGTAATTTGAAGGTGATTAATGATTATATAATCGGTATATTTAATTGGCTTTTAAGTTCACAATGTTTGGAATTAGGGTAGGTTATTATTTAAAATGTTATTGTATGCGTTAATGTCAAATACTTCTGGTTAACAATCGAAATAATTATAATTAAACTTTTATTTTAAATTCAATAACAAGCTGATAAGAAAATAAAGCAATTATTTGTGTCTATTTAAGCCAAAGCTAAGTATGTATAAGCAATGTACGTGTTTGTAACTTAAATAAAAGTATAATTGGATTGTGTAAATAATGCACCACATTAAATTGTTAATAATAAATTCGTTTATTGTTAATAATAAATTCGTTTATTCGGTAATAAATAAAAAATCACAGCGTTGTGTATCAAACATAACAAAATTACATTAGAGTTTAGTATCACAGAGAATTAATCTATTCCTCGTCTTCGTCTTCATATTCGTATTCCTTTTCGTGACTTTTCCCGCCCTTTTTGCCGTAGCCTTCATGGTGATTGTAATGACTTTCTTCTCCTTCTTTACTCACATGGCCCGATTCACCATCGTCAATATGTCCTTTGTTGTGATAGCCAGACTTTCCAAAATCTCCTTTATCGAACCCAGACACCCCCTTCTCACCTTCCTTGTGACCTCCCTCATGCTCGCTATAATGCTTGCTGTCAGAGCCATGCTTCTTAAAATGTCCGCTGTTATCAGCAACGTCATAGAAGTCGTGGTCCTTTTTGAACTCGTCCTTGTTGAAGACTTTGTGGTATCCGGTGATGTCCTCGCCTTTGCTGTGGTACTTCTTGTGTCCGTGGTCGCCGCCCTTGTAGCCCTTACCCGATTTATGATGCTTTCCATATGAGTCGGCTTCATCATGATGCGCTCCTTTCTCGCCGCTGGCTTCACTATGATGCCCTTCTTTGTGCACTTCGCCGTAATTGCCAGCTTGTCCTTTAGCAAAGTGACCTTTAGAATGGTATCCTTTACTTCCCTTTTCGCCGTGAGCTTTGTGATGAGCTTCCTCATATTCGCTACCACCGCCGCCCTCATGACCTAGGCCGATTAAGCCATCGCTGTACTCGGCAGATTCCTCTTCCGAACTCTCATCTTCAGCGTCTTCGATAGCGATCGGTTTAGCAGCTTTATAGGGCAATGGGACAGGGGCGATATCGTAGGCTTCGATAGTTTTAATTGGTGCTGAAAGGGGTAAAACTGGAAGGAAGTTTGGCTGCTGGTAATGCGCTCCTAACTGGATGAGACTGGCTGGGCCGTTGTGGTCGTTCCTGTAAATGTATCCCGTAGCGGGAGGCACGCCAATCTGGACCGCTGACGTTGCAGTGGCGACACACAAAATTGTAACAGGGATCTTCATGTTGAGATGTTTATTGTACTGCTAGCTGTGCTGTAATAATTTCATAACTCGATTGCTCAATATTTATATCAGTGTTAAGTGCAGAAGGACCATGAGTGTTCCACTGCCACCTTTCTGGTAGCCATGTAACAGTTCGATTTGCGAGGTTAGAGGTGACAAAGAAGTTAGATAATGAAAAACTCTGTATTGTGCAATGTAGCGCTCACCGCAAATTAGCCTATGTATTTTTTTTTGTTCCAGTTTAATAATTTATATTTTGTGACTCAGATTTATGATACAATTTAATAGGTAGGTATAGTTCCATTGTATTTTAACTTGTGAATTCTTAATACTAAATTCAGCTATACCCTTAGGTTATGTCAAGATATTTACCTATTTAATATTTTATATACGAATAAAATATTTCGGGAAATAAAATATGCCATGCGGTTTCACGAAAAATCAAACAATTCTATCACTTGTATGGTATTTTGGTTACACAAACTATTTACCTTACCTTACTTACATCCGTGGGAAGTATCATGAAAATCGGTTCAGTGGTTTTCGCGTGAAAGAGTACTTACATATAAATTACATAGAAATACTGTATACAAACATCCATAAACATGATATTAATTAGTCGGATTAACTAGAAAACTCATTTTGAATCGACACGTACGACACGACATATTACAAACACATTGAACAAAATATTTATTACCTTGCGTTAGAATGACATCTTATCATATTATAATTTACTAGTTTTCCGCCCGCGGCTGCGGCGGCTTTGTCTAAAACCTGATAAATTATATACTAAAACCTTCCTCTTGAATCACTCTGTCTATTAAAATAAACCGCATCAATCGCAAAAATCGGTTGCGTAGTTTTAAAGCATACATAGGGACATAGAGATAGAGAAAGCGACTTTGTTTAATAGTACTTATGTAGTGATGATATAACATTAATAACCATAAAGCTAAAAACGATATTCATAAATCCCATATAGATATCTTTCAATGGTTCCCTAGTACCTACCTACCATCATTGGGGAGCTTTTACTTTCATAAACTAAACAAAACAACAAAACTTGTGACAAAGCTTGTCTTTTTGTAAAAAAAATACTCTAAAAATACTAATAATATTTTATTTGCTCTCATTTTTCAATCAGAGTTGTATTTTCTGTAATTCTTACAGAAGTGCTTTAAAATTTATGAAAAATACAAAATATTTCTGGTTCGACCCGGCGTTACATGTGACGATTTTTCTCTGTTTTCAATAGGCTTAAACATTAAAATATGTAAACGGAAATTAGCTGTTTATTATAGTTTTATGTTAGTATATTATGTTTTTTTCAAATTATAAGCCATTATGCATACGTGTACTATGAAAATATTTTGTTTAATATAGCAATGCTTTTGCCTTTTTTATATAAAACAACTATATAGCTTAATATAGCTCCGCAGTTTTACCCGCAGTGCTCCGCTTCTGTTGGTCTTAGCGAGATGATAATTAGAGCCTATAGCCTTCCTCGATAAATGGGCTATCTAACACCGAAAGAATTTTCAAATCGGACCAGTAGTTCCCGAGATTAGCGCGTTCAAACAAACAAACTCTTTAGCTTTATAATATTGTATAGTAGAGAATATAGATTATGTTTATAATCTAAAATTACTATATTACTTATCTGATTTTCTCATTCGTGAAAGCGAGATTATTTCAATACTTATACAGCAAGCATTCCTATTTCCTACTTTAGTATGTAATAATTAATTAATGTTTTCCTTGAAAAAGTTATCTGTCTTTTATTTCATTGTCTAGGACCTAGGTATTTGATCATAAAAATCTCTGCGAATAATAGCTCTTGCCCGAGTTTTGTCCGCGTGTAGTTTAGACTTTAGTTATATGTTTAGCTGTTACCGGCGACTTTCATTATGTATATAACCATAATTATAGTTTATACCCACACGAAACCATGAGACAAATCAAAAGCTAGTATTTCTTGTGAATTCTATAGCTTATGGATTCATTCTAGTACATAAACCAAGCTAAAATCATCATTAACTTTCAAAGATCTGTTTCTATTACTATATTAATTTATTAACACCCTTGTGAACACCCTCCATGAAAACACACACACTCCCTGCAGTTACACAGATACTTATAATATCTAAGTAACTGTGATAAAAATAAATAAATAACTAACTGTGAAAATTAATATTTTTAATATCAAAACATTTCATAATATAATTTGGGAACATACAAAATTCATGGGATGGAACATAAATAAAAAATCCAATATAAAGAGATCTTATTTTATACTTAAAATACATTAAATATATACAAAACTACGAAACTTTAACAATAAAACAATAGCAAACACAGCCGGGTTAATGCTTAACTTCATAGCTGAAGCTTTTACTTGCAGCCAGTCCGCTTTTAGCTGGGAAGTCTCCATAGGTATTTGTTGTGCTATCTTCTTCGGAGTTTTCACTTGTGTTGTCATGTTCTGTTCCTTCAGCCCCCAGAGCGTCGTGATGTTCTGAACCATAAGCATGCCCATCTCCACTGCCCGCATGTCCGTAGTATTTTGGCTCATCGCTGTATTTGTAACTGTCCTTGATTGCGTCCTTATTGTAGTCCTTTTCATCAGCTTTCTTGTATTGAAATGTGTTGCCTTCATCTTTGTGCCCTTTATACACACCGTACCCTTTATCACTATTATCGTGATTATATTCTTGATGTTTATAAAGCTTGCCGTATACATCACTATCGTAAGGCTTATCATGCTTTTTAGATAGATAGTAGCTTTCAAACTTTTTATTATCGTAATCCCCTGCTCCTTGCTTTCCATAGCTATAATCTTTCTTTGGATTATAATGATAGACGTCATATCCATATTGTTTGCCGAGATCATCATTTTCACCACTTTTAAAACCGCCTAAGCTTTTTAAATAGTCGTCGAATGTAGAAGCATATTCGTCAAAAAGCTTTCTATAGTCGTCATCAGCTATACCATCTACTGCATCTTCTGAATTCTCTTTAACTGGTATTACATGATCTTTGGCCTTAAGTGCCGCTTTGGTATCATCTTCTGCGAACGGAGAGCTGATTGGGATGGGAGCAGCAAAAGATTTTGGTTGTTCGTACAACTTTGATAGCTGTTCCATTACTTCGGTCTCACCCATTTTTGTAACGACAGCTTCCCCATCGCTGCCTTTTTTGTAAATATATCCTGTAGCGGCTGGTTGAAGATCAGACCCGGTCCTGCGAACCATGACCGTTCGTTCGACTGTCTCCCGCATTTCCATGCAAGAGCCATGGGCAATTATAAGTAATAGAACAATACGACGTGGCATTATCTCCGCGTTTCGGTGCAGAAATGACGGCAAAGGTCGCAGCAAATATTTATATAGCGTTTATAATAGAGTATCGAACGTTGACATTCATCAATGGCCCGAATCTTGCTCTCTCGCGATTGTGCAATGCTCTTCTGTGTCAATGATAATAAAAAACCTTTAATTTGTACGGTGCATGCCTGCTCGTTATGCTAGTAAATGGGTCGTTTCTAGTGCATTGTCAATAAAATAAACTAATTGATAGCTGTTATTGTTATAGTTGAGCCAATTTAATAGGCAACATTTGACGTCTATCAATTTTATCTTCATAGGGTGGTAACCTGCTTAAAAACATCGATTAAAGCGAATTAATCGATACGGACTTGAAACATTTGTCAATCGAACTTGAAACACATGTCAATAATTTATGATGATTTTTATTCCCAAGTAATCAATGCATTCGATTCTAGGTGTCAGATTTCGATTTTTAGAGTAACGTCTCTGGTATTTAAAAAGAAAAAAGGTTTATTGACACAAAATTGTAGCGACGTCAGTTCTTTAAATAAGAAAATGTTTATTATGTTTAGAATGGTTTATCAGTAAAATCAAATCCTAAAATTAGTTGCATCGGTCATTATTATTATAAATATCTAATCGTAATTGAAAAAAGTTAAGCAAATGTGCAGTTCTAACAAAACGAAATATCATGTTATTCTATGTTGTCGTTACTAGGTTACGTTGTTGAATTTTGTTGAACTGTCAAATGTTGCCTATTAAAATGGCTCTACTATATGCAGATCGACAATTTTATAATCGGTAATTAAAATTGTTTTATAGTGCAATTGACTAAACATCTTGGAATACCAGGACCAAGTTTGAGGGTACCAGAAAGCTTTCTTGCGTCCTTCCTCCTTAAAATTTATTACAGAGGAAATTTAGAGAGTTTATTTTTCCATATTGTAATTGTCATCCAGCTCAATCAGATGAGTACCTACCTCTATCTTTTATATTGCTCTTGAATAAGATTAATACTTAGTCACTTAGTTTTAGAAATGATGTATGATGAAATGATGTAGTTTCGCAGAAACCGAAAGAAATGAAATTTCAGTATTTTATTAGATTCCTATTTTTCTCAGTAAGTTTTGTTATTTTCCGGAGTAATAGATGGCGTAAGATGGGAAATTTTAATTCTAAAACACCATGAAATTACGCAATGATATTTAATTGATTACCAAGTGAAAATTAAACCAATTTAATTGCATATTTGACCCATAGCTCAATACAATATTGAATACAATAATATTATTTCTCTGAACAATGGCATGCGCTATGCGTTCCATCGTCACGGTCTATTTGTCACAGCATTTATGTTTAGTATGAAACTATGTATTTAATTAACTAATAATGGTCGTGACTCGCCAGTTTCAAAACAATTTTGTTTTGGAAATAGGTAAGAATGATTGGATTTTTTTGCCCTTTGCAAGGAATTGCACATTTTGAGCCCGTTCTGTGTGTAAATAGATTTATTATTATCTAAAGCATTATCCTGAAACTTGTTATAATAATAGCTGATAAAAATATCCAAACTTTTCGTAGACAATCAAGTTTCTCCCTGTTTGAAAATAGGTCAAGATATGGTTTTGCCAAAAAGTTACCCATATCCTTCTCCTAGTTTTCCTTGATATCATCAAATTAATTTATATAATTATTTTATTCGATTTGACGTAAAAAATATATTTTATAAATAAGTAGATATGTGTTTTACATATTAGTACAGGGAATATTAAAAGAGAAAGAAAAAGTACACTAGGTACAAATATAATATTCGCGAAGTTAACTATTATTCTAATAATATGAAATTGTAGAAGATAATTTTTATATTAGGTATCTATATGTTCGAAACATCTTAGCGGTTAAGCAAAATGAACAGTTTCGGTTTTTAGTTTACTAAATTATTTTTTAGAAATTTCTCTGATGCTTCAAAATATTCTTCTGATAGGTGAGTCATTTGGGAATCACCCCACTGTATACAATAAAAATTAAAAACACATTTAAGTATTTTTTTTGTTATTTGTTTTTTACTATTCTCGATGCATTGTTAAATGTCACACAGTAGCACAGGTAAAGAATGGATAACTTAGATCATTTTATCATCAGGGCATCGCATCATCGTAACTGCTCTGCCTCTTATTTAATTTAACATTAGATATCTTTTTCGTTTTCTTATTATCACTTCTATTATCTGGTTTATCTCTTACATTGATTTCAATATCAATTGCTCCGTTAATGGTATTGTCCAAAGAACTTTGATCAACAACACCTGTATAGAAATCTCGGTGATCAAAATTTTCATGACTTCTATAAAAAAGAGCGTAAGGTTTGTCGTTCTCTTCATTCTTACCGATTCTTGCTGGTATATGCCTGTTGTTATCTAAAAATTTTACATTGTGTTCCTTGTGAAATTTCACATCAGATTTAGTTTTGATTTTTGACTTATCACCATTTGTACTGACTGGTCTCCCCTTTTGATTATTTGTTTCTCTTTTTCTAAATTCCTGTTTCCGTTGATAACGTTCAAAAGCCTTTTGGGTCATGTCACTAAATAGCTTTGTCATTGTGTAGTCATTATGTATGATATTGTTTTTAAATGCATCGTCTTTAGTGTCAACATTTGTTTCATTGTTTGTTTCTGGTAGAAGTCTCTGAGGACTTGGTATAGTTGCTTTAAATTGATCAACTTGTGGCTTTGCTACCGATTTAATGTTGACTTTATTATATTTGTCTTGTATTCCATAATAGTCATAATGCTTACGCTCTTGTGATACTGCTGGTTTATCTTTAACAATATCATTTTTCAGCGGTGGTGATTTATAGGTATCCCTTGATATAGAGGATGTTTCTTGAGCATTATTTGCATTATTCACTAATATGTTATTATTAAATTTCCTCACTTGCCATTGTTTATCGTACTGTATATTTTTAGCTTCGTTTTCTTGATTCTTGTCAGAAACTGGGTCATTTGTGTTTGGCGGATTCTTCTTAACACTGAAGAGTGAATTTATTGCTTCTTCGTTGACTAGTTTCATATACTTACTTTTGGTTCGTGTTACCGACATAATATTTTCTTGGTCCGTTGAATTTTGTTTTAGTATAAGATCCAATGCTAGGCATAGCGGCAATATATCCGAGATTAGGATTATCATTATACACATAGTTCATCCGAACTGTAAGTATAAATTCGAAAGAAAGAAGGAGAGATACAATTTCTAGTAACACCTTCATCTTGCCGTTACGGTGTAAAGACTAATGTGAAGCAGATCAATACAGCAGTTTTATAATTGATCCGAGATAATTTATTGATTGTTTATAAACACGTCAAAATGTGGTCTATAGCAAACAAATGATTCATGAAGAACAATGTTTGTAGTGAAATTTTCTTTCTCATTGCGAACTAGGTAGAACCTAAAGACCTATCTAGAACCTAAAACTACAAACTTATTTAGTTTAATCTTAGCTGTATGCTCTCCAATTTAGCTCCCAATCATGAAGATAGAACAAACTTTTCTGTTCACATTCAAGAATACAATCTCTATTAAGTAAAACGTAGAAAAAAACATATTTTCTTATGTCATAAAAATCAATTGCTTTTCGTTCTATCTCTACAACTATAGAACGACTTAACTGTAAGGACTCTTTAAGACTAAGATAGAGATAAAAATATGCGATATAAAATTATTACTTACACGCACACAATTTTAACTTACGGAACCCTAGTGTACGCAATTGTATTTTGTTTTTAAACATTATCTATTAATCACTACGAATTTATGCATACATTGTTTAACTTTATACTACAATAACTAAAAACATTCGGTGTTTACTTTAAGCCTGAAACAATATCAGAGTGCTAGTAGAGATACGCTAGCAGGAATAACATCACGTTTTACAATGAAAGAATTACTATTACTCACGTTGATTTACTTTTTTGTATCGACATGTCTTGCAAAACTGGTTCAAAAAACTACAGACAAGCCTGTCTCGAAATTAATTGCTGAATCGAATAAACCTGATATTGTAACTAAAGATAAAATTGGTGAATATATAAATGTTCACAGTAGCAATCAACGTAATCCCAGGAATCCAACCGTCACTCAATCCCCGAAGAATACAACAAAAAGCAAGCCCGAAAAGAAGAAAGTTTTAGTGAAGAAACCAATACCTAAATACCAAGAAGTTAACAGCGAAGAAGATTACCAGATACGTAATAGATGGACAAAAAGCCAAGACTCAGCTGAACATGAAGACGAAGATTTCAATATTAATGATTATGAGTTTGATGTAAATCACGACGAGTTTGTAAGTGGAAGAAAACCTTTAGAACCGAGAACTAAATTCGTTGCAAAGCTCCAACGCCCAAAAGAAACTGTAAAAGAAGAGAAAGCACCAAAGCCTAAAAAAGCTCGATCCTTAGCTAAACAAAAAAATATTTTCCCTAGAAATATAGGCTCTATTAATCTGAGAAATCTGGCGGACAAAATGAAAGAAGATGATTATGATCAAGAATTTTCAACAACTACACAAGCTACTACAGATTCTAAGCGTGAAAAAGATGATGATGAAGACAGTGATGAGTTTGAAGATAGCAGTGAATTCACACGTTCTGTAGTAAGAATAGTCAGGTCACCCTGGCATATAGGTCTAGGAACATACGTTGATAAACTAGGCGAGAAAACTTCTAATATGATGACCAAATTTTTAAGCATTTTACCTATATTTCCACAAGTACCTCAAGCTAAGAAATTAAGTGAAGATTTATCATTCTTAGACAACACAGTAGCGAATCCGTTAAGAGGTAGATAATTATTAATTATATTATGACGTTCTATATATATTTTAATTGTTCGTAGGATGGGGTAATGCACAATTGATTTTTTAAAATGCCTGAGTAAAGAGTAAAAAAATCATGCACGGTTTTACCATTTGCAATAATTTAGTAAGTACATATTTCTAAAAGGGAACCAAACGTTCCATTTATATATTCAGTTAATGAACAAAATTGTACAGATCAACAAATGCTTTTTATTTTATATTATAATAATTAAGCAATTTATACCTAGTTACTTTGTTAAGAAATGTATTTGTATTATTTTCTTATGTGGGTGATTAAATGATTTTTACAAGGAAGTTTTGTTTTTATTAAAATTCAAAAAACACTTTGCATTGCACAATAACGTTTATTACTATAAAAAAAGTTTAACAAATAATTTATAGACATCTTAATTTAAAACGGATCGAAATAATCTGCATTGTTCTGTATCGCAGTCATTCTTGCAATATCTTTATAGCGATTAAAGTCAGCATCATACCCATTCTTATTGTATCTATCCCTATTCCTATTGAAATCCCTCAGAGTTTCTTTATTTCCAACTTGACTTACGGCGTTCCCTTCATTACTAATGGCAGCGGCTGCTCGTGACCCTAAAATCGCTTCCGATCCTCCTATATTATACTTTGAACCACCATTTTCTGTCAACGAAGTTTTGTTATTGGTATTGTCATAGAACTCGTTATCTTCCTGATATTCATCCTTATGGTACACTCTTCGAAAACCTTTCTTTTTCTCACCTTTATCCTGTGTTCTATTCACTTTGTAATTTGTGTCTTTATTATGGCCTTCTGAGCCAAATTTGTTTGCAAAGGTATCAACAAAATCTTTGAATCCTCTATAGTTATCGCCATTGTATCGATATCTTTTTTTATTGTCATCTTTTATTTTTTCTTTCAAACTTTCATCCTCAGTATTTCTGTATTTATTATAACCTTTATCTTTAACTGCTGAATTTTCATCAGAATTATAATTATTATAATATTTATTTCTTGGAGACTCATGTGTCGGTTCATCAATATGTAAACGTCTAACACGCTTATTATTATCATCAATATCGGAATACGTCCTTTTAGTATCAATGTCATTACTAATCCAATTAAGACCTTTGAAAGTTAAAGGATCGTCTTCATAATTATTATCAACATAGTCATTTATCACTGATGAAAAAAATGGTTGATTTCCATACATAGGATTATCATAGTTATTATTCGATGGATACTCAGGTTCTCTCTCCTTTGACTCGCTGGCAGGATTATAATTAGGGGGCGGAATGTCATTATTAATTACTTCTTGTACAGGAATGACTCTCTCAATTATATCGTAAATGAAACGTTTATCTTTTGCTTTGTCGTTTTCATTATCATACTTTAAATGTTCATAGTCATACGGATGATAATACGGCCATCCATCGTACATATTTGAGTCCTTTCTTAAATCATCATCGTCCACTCGATAATCGGTATTACCGTTATAATTCATTATGAACTCATTTAAAGTACTAGGCTTAGCTTCCAAGCGTTCAGTATTATTTTTTAAATTGGTTTCAGAAGCAGTCTTAGTTTTTTCCTTCTTATTTTCGGGTGAACTATCGGTAATAATATTGTCCGTCTTCATTAATTTGCTTGTATTCTTTTTATCATCATCATTTGCTGCATCACCGTGCTGGGTTTTATTTGAAGCTATTTTTGACGTTGTTTCGTTTCCAATTTTATTATCAAACACCGAAATGATTCCTGGTCCATCGTTAATTTTACTGTACGAATATCCCGTTTGCATAGGTGGTGCATTGGATCTTGTTTTTCTCGCCATAAAAATCTGATGTTGATATGTTTTCATTTGTGTACAAGCACCAGATAAGAGGTAGAATATAATTATTGACCGTCTCATTTCTCGCTACATGAGGTGTGCTTTCGCGAACCGACCAAGAACACTGAAGAAAAATTTGTTTACGCTGTTTATATTTATTGTTTATCGCAATGAACATTGTTCCGAGAGACAATGGAGTCGACAATAGGTCAAAATTATTAAGACATATCCTCACTTGCAAAACTCGTGCAGGATTTTCGCGTTCGGATATGCATTGTTTATTTATTTTATGCAGTGTACTTAATTGATAAGTATCGTATCGATTCGTATTTTATTTTTATTTGATATCTTCAATTTGTCACAGTGAATGATAAATGCTTAGGATAAATGTTTTAAATTTATCTCAATTATCGATTACTCTTTGCTATTCTATACTTATTATATTATAATTGTTTTCGTTACAGTATCTAGATTTTAAATTTTCAATAATAACCAGATAGATATAATTCTATCTGCCTTGCATTTTTATAACGAATCCTTATTCGCTACAAGTTCTTTACATCATTATTTAATTATTATTTGCCATAAAAATATTTTATTATAATTGCCATCTTCAGGGATTAAAAATATACTTTTCAGGATAGTATTTGAGAAATACATTCATTTGAGACCAATATAAAGTTATTTGTGTACTCTGTCGTGTGTGTAAGAGGAAAATACAGTTTATCTTCTAGAAAAGGTAAAATAAAAAGCACAAATCAGTCACAAATTATTTATTATGTCAACCAAGACAATTTAGATTTACAAAAATAACGATTCTTTACATTTTGTACAGATCCAAACTCGAAACATTTATCATAAGACTCATCGCGCCTTTGGACTGTGATCAAATAATAACAATATTAACAAATTATTGCTGTAATATTAACTAAGTGCTATGTTATGGGCCCGCTCCACAATGGGCAGCGTTGGCCCAACAAATGATCGTCGATGTTTGCCGCCATTACGGTGATTATGAATAAACAACTACGATGATGGCCGATAATGGAAATTTAGGCCCTCTACGTCTTCACTATCGTGATTGCCTCTACTCGTCCAACGCTGCCCATTGTGAAGAAGTCCCATTATATCGAAATTTATCGACAATTGCTTAAAAAATTTCGTTTTCTTCATAGATTTTTTGTGAGATTTAGTGACAAATCTCATCTGCCTTATCTGTATTATTGCGTTTTTTTAATAAATCTTTATATTCTTATAAGACAGACGGGATTTGTCGAAGTAAGACATTTTTACAGATCATATAAGAATGCTTCAGTAATTTTTGAATTTATCATTTCATTTTCCAGTTACTAGAACTTTAATACCTGTGAATGAAAATTTTTGACGAAATAACTTGGACAATCATAACATTTTCCTTCAAAGGTTGTTCTTATTTTTAGACTTTCAAATTTGCCTTTTTATTTATTTTTTCAATTGATATTTAAGCAATAAATTATAAAGCATCAAATGTTTGGGCGTATTCAGAAAGAAAGCTTGAAACTTATAAGCGCTTATAAGCGCTGGTAACCCGCGCAGGAAAATATATGAACATGCGCTTATAAGCGCTGATCGGCGCCGACAAGTTTGTTGAAACTTGTTGGAACTTGTCGGCGCCGATCAGCGCTTATAAGCGCATGTTCATATATTTTCCTGCGCGGGTTACCAGCGCTTATAAGCGCCGATAAGCGCTTATAAGTTTCAAGCTTTCTTTCTGAATACGCCCTTTATCAATATCATTAATATTTTACTTTTAGAATGCTTTTTGCATCTTTGGTTAAAATGGTAACAGATACCAATAATTGAGTTAAAAAAGATAATTTTTACTAAATTGTTTTCCACAGATAAAACATTTTTTTCACATCCTTTCTTCAGTTAGAAATAACATTTATTTTTCTCTATATAAAAGCGATCGCATACTCGTTGTCATTGAATAAAGTTCAAAAATAAATAATTAGGACACACAGATAATAATATATTTTTAAATCAATTATTCTAGACCTATCTGTGTGTCAAATTTCATCCAAATCCATTTAGCATAATTCCTTTCGACACAGACATTGTGTGCGATGACATTTTTGTTTGACACTTCACAAATGTCAAAAATGTCATTTGTATGCAAATAATATTAATATTATGCATGAAATATCAGTTGGTAATATATTTTATTTAAACATATGACAAATATATAGAACATAAAATGTATTAGTTATATTCAGATAAATCTTTATATAAGAAATCATCATTTTATATGTAAAAAGTGCAAATCAAACAACATAAAATAAATGCATTATCTAATATGTATAATTTCATGTCGAAGAAAAATTATTTTATTCAAAATCAGTACTAATTTATTTAGATTACATTCTACTAATTTTTAATCATTTTATCGAATAAAAACAATATGACAATGCGACATGTAAATAAAGAACACAATACAGTTTTCGTTAAACAACCACAGACAATTTATTATATATATTTTTTGTAAAGAGACATTTCAGATATTTTTTCATTAAAAAAAACGCACATAATAAATAAAATGAACACTTGACAGTCATGCTTGACTTAAGTCTATGATAGACAATTTTTTTTTTATTATACCTAGTCTATGTCGAGCATAGACAATTTTCAACAGTCTATAAAACTATAGACAATTTACTTAATTAATATGTAAATATACGCGCAGGTTTTGGTCTCATTACCTAAGCAGACTAGAAACGAGGCACACAAAGCTTATATAATAATATTTATTTGGTATACGAATACTATATTTAAAAAAATATAAAAAAAACATCGTTGGGTGGAAGGCATGTGTTATAAATATTATGTTTAAAGGTACGATAAAATCGATTATAATACATCACAACTCGATATTCATTTGAAACAATCCTACCCATTTTTAATTTCAATGTGCCTTGTGATAAAAATAAATATAACGTTTATCAGTATTGAAAGAGCGTGTGCAGAGAACGCGAGAGACAAATAAACGCAAAAAAAAAACAAAATATTATGCATTGTAACCATTCACTCGACTCACAATTGAGACTGACACGAAGAGGGCGAAACTTAACCGTTTATTTCAATAAAGAGATCGTCTTATTCCTAATGGTGTTTTCCGCCAGACAACACACCGTGGAGGGGTTTGCATGCGTTTAATAAACGGACATACATACGATTTTAAATAATATGATTTTATAAAAAAAATTGTTGTGACAGCAATCAAGCGTATTGGATTTGTAAGACATGTTTATTTTACTATAAAAATATAAATAAATATTTATATATTGCACCGCCCAATACCAAAGCCTCTTGAATATAAAAGAAAAGTGTTTTTATTTTCTACCCTCTTCGTACAAAATTAACTACAATTAGAACTAACTACGCTAGAGCGACCAAAACCTGCGCATAGCTATGTGTGTTATCACTGTATTATTTATAAAACCTGTTTATTTTTCTAGTGTGAAAATGAAAAAAAAACAAAAAGTGAAAATCCGTAAATATGACGTTTTTGTAAGTAAAAAAAAATATGTAATGCTGTAACATAAAAAAAAGTTATACATACACGAATTATTTTCAATTATAATATAATCTGTATTTTATACCTACAAAAAAAATTAACCATCTTTAAAAAATATTATTATTTACCATTTTTTTTTTCTTTTTCACTCACATTGCAGAAACGGTCTTATCAACAATACAGTGATATATTAATTCGTTTACAAAAATACTTAACTATCCGTAAATGACGTCACATGTTTTACATTACATTTTTTTTAATATAATATATTTTGTCTCACTCTTTCTTACGTCCGACATTATGAGTTTAAAAGAGACAGACAGACAAATTGATTGAATTAACAGCAAATTTCCATGTTTCTTATTGCAATACGATCAAATTAATTTTTTATAGCCATGAAAAGTAATAAATAAAGTTCATATCAGATTTTTGAGTATAATTAAAGAAATGAAATTTGAATTTGAATTTAAAGAGTCATGTTTCGTTTAAAAAAAAATAAAACAAAAAATAGTGATATTTGTTGTATCTTCAATTCCTCCACAGATTAAAAACAGTGACGTCATTCACGTATAATATCAACTTATTGTGATCAAAAGGGAAACACACACTACAACTTTTTTAACAAAAACCTGTTTATACGTTGCCATGGTAACACGACTATATTGCCACATTCCATGTCCCTTTTGATCAAATCAATATGACTATATAATTAATTATTTATTATATTATATCTATCATGTGAGAGTCTCCACGGCTGTGCAGTGGCGAAGAGTAATTGCACCTGTAATGTATAAGATATGTAAGATAAAAGTATAAGAGGATATCAGTGTTTAGATTTATCTTTATAACTCGCTTACCGCCCGCGGCTTCGCCCGCTTTGTCTAAAACCTAATAAATTATATACTAAAACCTTCCTCTTGAATGACTATCTATTAAAAAAGTCAAGTTTTAAAGATTTAAGTATACAAAGGGAGGGACAGAGAAAGCGACTTTGTCTTATACTATTTAGTGATAATATTATTCATCTTTACTTCATATTCTAATAATATTAAGCTGAAGAGTTTGTTTGTTTGAACGCGGTAACGACAAGATCATAGCCTAATTAACCGTGCCTTGACAGTTAAACAATAAAATATTCCACCCGTACGTGTTATTCGACACGTATTTGTGTAAATTCGACATGTCATATTATGTAATCGTGTCGGGTCACATATCTATAGTGGAGCCAATTTAATAGGCAACATTTGACGTCTATCAATTTTATCGTATCGTATTTGTAGAGAGGTGACCTGCTTAAAAACATCGTTCAAAGTGAATTAATCGATACGGACTTGAAACAATCGTATCGTTACTTGAAGTAACCGTATCGAGCAACGTGTCACGTGCCACACGTTACCGTACCGTGTGACGTGTCGTGCCACGTGCCACATGTAACCATATCGTGTCACGTGCCACATCTGTACCCCTAGTGTGAGTTTGATCGAGTACGAAACGTTACTATCGCGTCTGCGTCACAGCCGAATTAGTATGGGAAATCGAACAGCGCCCCTAGCGGACGTATGGGGAAGCTTTGATTCCCCATACAAATTTCGCTGTGACGCAGACGCGATAGTAACGTTTCGTACTCGATCAAACTCACACTAGCCCCTCTGACTGCAACGCTCCACGTGTCGTGCTACGTGCCACGTGTCATGTGCTACGTGCCACGTGTCATCTGCCACGTGCCACGTGTCATGTGCTACGTGGCACGTGTCATCTGCCACGTGCCACGTGTCATGTGCTACGTGCCACGTGTCATGTGCTACGTGCCATTACCGTGTGTGTGTGTGTGTCGGTCAGGAGGGCGAGTGCAGCGCGCGGTCGGCGAGCGACCCGTCCCACGCTGCTTCCTTGTGTAGCGCCGCTTGACGCTTCTTTTCTGGAATTTTAAACAAGTATTTTGAACTACAAATCTAAAATGCATTATATTTTATATACGGAATACTTGTGTCACATATATTGTGTATCATATCTTGAAATTTGTACTATAATTCGTATATTGTGTAGTCATATAATTGTCATGTCATAACCCACACCCCTAATGTGTAATGTGTACTATATTCGTAAGTAGTGTGTCGTTTATAGTGAAACATGTATAGCAAGCGTGTTGAGTTGCCGCTCCTCGTAAATTGTGTTTTCTGTAACATGCCACATGTTTCGTGAATTATGCATACTGTATCATGTCATATTCCGTGTACTACAATGAAGTGTATTGTGTGACCTGTGAGTTGAATAGTATTAAGTTATGGGTTTAAATGAAAACAGCGATTACATAAACTTATTTATATTGTTTCCAGAAGCACATTGCCTAAAGCCTTACACATTACACACCGCGTACAAGAACAAAAAGAACCACAGACAAAATACAGTGTTGCCAATTCAAGTTAAATTTTCTAATATATTATATATCTAATAAATAGTGTATCATGTACCGAGTGTTCTGTATAGTGTACAACACTTATACCTGATACTTATGCTTTACCTCTAGCTAACATGATGAGTCGTCGTTCCTCATCTCGCTCCTGTCTCGCGGTGCTGAGCCTTACACCGAGCGCGCCCGACACGAGCCGGCGAGCCAGCGCCGTGCACGTTTCGGGACGTTGCCTGCAATTCATACATGATGATGTATCATGATATATTCATTTTAATAACTCAGGCCCCGGAATCACAGACACAATAGAAAATCTATTATAGCTCATAGAAAACAGTCAATATTCCCATTTCCACCTACTAAGGGCCCTTAACTAGAATATTGTAGAATATTGTATTATGTATTTTCGTAGTTATGAATTTAATTTAATTCTGTGTAAAGTGTAAACTGTGTAAATAGATGTAAGCTGGAAGAGACTATTCTCCACAACACAGGGAATCCTAGTGTGGAGATTAGTGCATTGTACTATCTACAAAATGTTTAAGTAACAATAAAGATTTTTGTATTTTTTTTTTATTGTGTCGTGGACCGTTCGCGCCGTTCGGGGCTCAATGGGTTAAGCTATTGCATAGCTTCTATCGCGGGCCTTGAGCGCGGGGACCGAATCCAGAAATTTAGTAACGAAAAACATCACGCTCCCCACGGGGACGGGCACAGAGGTATGGCTTGAAGGCATAGCATGCAATAGCTTTACCGCGGCAGTCCCCGAGTGCCACACGTCTTTTTTTTTACTCGCTTATATCAGCTTCAACAAAAATATTCCATTTTTAATACACTTTTATTACCTTGAAACAAACAGATTCCATTTTAACACGTTTATATTTGCTTCATCAAAAATATTCCATTTTAAACAAGCCTATAATTAGCTACATCAAAAAGTTTCCATTTTTAACACGATTATATTAGTTTCAAGAAAAAGATTCCATTTTTGACACACTTAGTCCACCTATATTTAAGTTCGTATGTAAAAGACACATATCAAAGATCGGTGACAATTTTTAGGTGAAAAATACGGTGAGTCAACGGAGCAACATTCTCATATTATATTTATTTATTTCAATATAACGATGCTAGAACTTACCTGTAAGGCTGTAAGAACTCAGCACACTTCTTCGCCTTGTTCCTAGACTCGAGCGTCGCCGCGTGCAACGGTCGGCACTTGGCCAGCGAACGTTGCGTTGACAACACCTCTGCAGCTGGAAATTGGGAAAAATAATAAGTAAACAATTTAATTGATAATAAATCACTACATAGTATAAAACAAAGTCGCTTTCTCTGTCCCTATGTCCCTATTTATGCTTAAATCTTCAAAACTACGCAACGGATTTTGATGCGGTTATTTTTAATAGAACGAGTGATTCAAGAGGAAGGTTTTAGTATAATATAATTTATTAGGTTTTAGACAAAGCGGGCGAAGCCGCGGGCGGTAAGCTAGTTTTATATAAATACGTAATTAAAAATTTATATAAAGCTTTTTAACTTCTTCGTTCATATAATATTACTACATACATTTCGTTCTGATATATTATTACATTATTTTGGTTACCAGTTAAATTTGTAATAATTAGTGTGGTATAAATAATCTGATAAATAAAAATACTTCTTAACAGTTAGTGTTGCGAACTGACCTCATACTAACAAAAATCGTATCTAACTAAAATAAATATTATGTGTAGTTCATGTAAAAAGAACTGCATACTATACATTTGTCACAGATCAAAACTAGATGGCGCTACTCAACCTGTTTCAACACTAGCAAACTCGAAAAAAATACTTCTTTGAAATAGCACGTGATTCTTTGAAACCAGACTACCAGACCGGAGACCCGATATAAGGTACCGTTCGATTCATTAAACCACGCTTAGGTCAACACCCTTGCTCCGACTGGTCTAGCGCGTCTCGCTCAGGAACTTTGTAATAAGGAGGCACATTAATCATTTCGTTATATATTGGTGAAAATAGTGTTTAAAATGCGAATTCTTAAATTTGTTTCAAATTTTAACAATTAGCTCTAAATGATGCAGGAAATGAATGGATACATCTATGTAAGTGTGTTCCTTTTTCAAGCGAAAAACCCTTAACTGATTTTGATATCTGGCAGATAAATGACAGATATCAAATAACTTTCAGCAGGTCTTTCAGCAGAAATACCTACTTGTTGTATAGAAATACTTGTTAGCGGGTTACACCGCAAGGCATAATTTGTAAAGAATGTATGGATGTATGTTACTTATTCACGCTAAATAAAGCGATCGAATCTATATGAAATTTAGTGCACAGTTCTAGAAAATATGTATTAATACATATTTAATTTAGGATTTGTTTTTGATATCTCGTTAGTCGTGACCCGGTGAACTTTCTATGACGGTTAATTGATTCGTTTGCAAGTCTTCATAATTAAAACTCTTACAAAATCTTCAATTGGATTTGTCACGACAATAATAATTGTTCTGTTATGTTTCTAAAACACCCACGTGGCTCAGGCGGAAACAATGCAAAAAAAAAAAACTCAAATAGGTTACGCCAAGTTTTTGCAAAATGGCAGTTCATTAACCATTTTTTTTTTACTTTCGAATCATGCAGACTACCATCATTAGGCCATATTATTACGTTATAACGACATACCACCAAAAACAGACAAAAACAAATCATTAGACCGTTTACTAGCCGCAGCCCGTAGTTTCCGAAGCCTCCTTACAATCTCCAGACACAAAAATCCTAACATAAAATAGTTTTGTTCCTAAGCTACGTAACAGACAAAAAAACAAACACATATCCGTTTTTACTATTATATTAGTATGTAATTAAAAATATAAGCGTGTGTGCCGAGCACGCGTGTCAGAAGTGAAACTTCTTTCGCCTTACTTCCCGACGTGATGGTATTGCCATGACGCGACATTGAAATTTTACTCTCAAAAGTAAACGCACCTAAAGTTTCACTTCAAAAATAAAATAATAGTAATTATTGGGGTATTACGACCCTCGTAAGTATCAAATTATGTTACCATCATTAGACCATTTCAAACGTACACCTATTCCTACGTCTGTTCACACCATACTAGGTGTTTTGTTTTTCCGAACAACAACCTACATACCGCGGGGTCAACGACACAATGACGCAACGTTGAGCAAGTGTGCCGGCGCGCGCGCCACTATACTGCAGCAGGCAATTACCGGTCTGGGATCGATGTGGGTATACCTTTGGTAGTAAAGGAGTGATAAATATAAAAAAAAAATCGGTAAAATAATAATAGAACATGAAAAAAAAGCTACGATAGTGATACCCAAAATTAACCAAACCATCTCAATAATTATTTTTAACATAAAACTAAACCACCTTTAAATGGTCAGAACTGGACAAAATTTAAATAGAACCAACCGGAAAGCACAAGCTTTCAAATAAAAAAAGAATCATCGAAATCGCTTCACCCAGTCGAAATTTCTAGGGTAAAAACTCAAAAAAAAAATAGACCCTGCAGGTAAGGTAAAGTATTTAATTTATACTCGGATATAAATTGTTCCTAAATCCTGTTTATGCAAGATTAAAATCTTATAAAAATCACATAAAAATAATACCATGCTGTTTAAAGCATAATCATTTCATAACATAGCTTAAATTGCATAAATTATGTAAACTAATTCTCTCTAATGGCACTAGTCACATATTAAAAACATCCTGCACTATTGACCCTGATTGAACAGCCAATATAGCGTGGATAATTACAATACGTTGAGATAAATTATCTAGTTTATGCTAGTTTCTTTATATGTTGAATTACTTCCACCTTGTAGCAGCTTGAGATTCATAGATTTCAAGGCGTATATTTTATTGACCTCTATTCTCACAGATAAATGCAGAACTATTTGTGACAGATGAAATTTTTTTTCCTTACCCAAAATTTTCAAAAAGCTTGTGCGAAAAGAAATAATTTATAGAAGGCAGAAGAATATTAAGGCATATTCTTGGCCTAAATTATGAAGCTGACCCTTTATTTGTCTTGTAAAATGACCTAATCTCGGTAATAGTAATCACGGGTACTACTAGTTCGAATAAATATTTGTTGGATAGCCTATTAATCGAGGAAGGCTACGCTATATAATATCATACTACCGACCAAAATAGCGGAGCAAATCCAGAAAATACACGTAGAAAACCTCGTTTATTCCATTCATACAAGAACATAATCCCGCCTAGCAACTTTAAAGTAAACACGGAAGCCTTTAACAAAAGCCCTATAATTTATTACTTGTAAATACCGTCGCTAGAATGTATCTCAGATACTTAGTATTTTCTTAGACCCGTTCCAAACCCACTTTCCACTTTAAGTTAAGGAAGTTGCTGTTAAGTAATGTGATGTAAGTTATTTTCAGCTTGGTAACTTTGTTTCAAAAGTTCAAACTTACTTAAGTTACTTTATTACAGGTTTAGGTTGCTGGCTACGTAATCGTAACAATTCTTATGACAAAAGTACATAAGTGGGTCACATTAATTTTGCTAATTATTTTGCAATATATACAGGGTGTAATCGTTAAGTGTGCACAGGCGATTTTTCCGTAAGTATTACAGATAACAAAAAACTTTAAACTGATATCGAAAGTACTTAACCTAATGAGTAAAATGGCCGTAATAAATTTTTAAAATTAAATCGAGAAATATAAAAAAAAATATCTTTAAACCCTCCCATACATTAAGTATGAATCTTGGGCTATCGTGTTAGCTTCGTCGGGGTACCCTACAGAGTGAACAATGAACATCTTTAGTAAATACTCTTACGATTTTTATTGCTATTTACGTGTAAAAAGTGAATTTATCCAAAGTATTTTTGTCTATAACATAAAGCAAGCAAACTGTGACATAATTGTGTTGTGCTTTTCATGATTTGAACAATTTAACAAGTGATTTTAAAGCAATAACGTAAATAAAACTTGACAAAATCATTAATCCTGCATGTCGTAAGGAGCGACTCATAAAAACGCGTAAGCGACACCATCTGCACGGCGCTTACGCCGTTCTTCGCACCAACATTTGGATTTGCATTATTCGAAGGCAGCACTAAACTGGGTGATTATTACTTAAAAGTTTTAAATTACTTATTACTCTTTGGCTCGGAATTCATCCAATACATTATTATATATTATATTTATTTAGCAGTATTTATTACTGTTCATCTTTGTTATTAAAATGGATAAGATTACAACGGGCTGTCCTGAGAGTATTCATCTTTTTATGGAAGAAGAAGCGCCTCAAAAATCACCTGAATTATCATATATTACCATACGCCGGAAAAATAGAACGCAAAGTAAAAACAGTTCAAGCATTGAAGACCTCTGCTCCACCTACCAGAACTCATGCGTAACTCAAGAATCAGACTCTAGCATGTTCCGCGAAAATGATATATCTGAGGATCACTTTATGTCACCTTGTCAGTCTGCCGAAAATATTGCTAACTCCTCGTTAATTAAATCGACTTCTGAAGCATCCCTTCAAGAAATGAGGCAAACCATTACAGAACTGAGAAGTGAACTTAATCATATACAAAACTTGTTTAAAAATACTGTAAATGAAAACAAGGACCTACACACTCAAAACAAAAAATTAATGACAGAAATGAATTTTATAAAGTCTCTAAATTTACCACCTGTGGAAAATAAGAAAAATGCAAACTCTAATAGAACAGAAGGCAGGCGAGTTTCGCTACCTTGTCTGACGGAATTCTCCGAACATCGTGTGTCGCCAGTATCCACCACCCTCGACAGCATTAAAACAAGAATTTTGCGCCTAGAGGAAAGCATTGGCCGGTTGCAACAACAACTGCAATCTGCTAATGAAGACATCATAAAGATGAAGGGGAAAATAAAGTCAATTACGAATCATATACAACCCGCAATGGCTTCAGGGATACTGGAACATAACCTTAAATTGCAGAATGATGAAGAGGGGGCAAAAATATGGATATGTGGAACACAACAATGTGTTGGACTTGCTTCTGCAATTTTACGGTCAAGATATTCAACCGCATACGAGAAATATTCGGTTAGAGGTGAAACACGCCCACACTCCTCAAGTATGCAGATAATGAGAGAGTGTCATAAAATAAATTTGAAGATACATGATAAGCTTATATTATGTTTAGGTGAAAATGACCGTTATTATAAATCTGTCTTGTACTACTTAAAATATATATTGGACAAATTTAATTCTAATCAAGTAATTGTATTAAATGTCTTGCAAAATAATTATTTAAATGTTAATAGATTAAATAATGACATGGAAAACCTTTGTAAGAAATATAAAAATTGTACATTTTTAAGTAGTAGTAAGTTCTATTATAAATTAAGTAACATATGTAAAACCATAAATTATTGTATCG
>CAJQZN010040941.1:30191-48774 GCA_907164685.1 Colias eurytheme | reverse complement strand
GCTCTGAAAACTTGATAATATTATATGCATGTTGTTAAAATATAGATAGTAAAATTCTCTTGGAACGCCATCTTAATAATTGTTTTACTATTCTGTGCTGCGAACAGTGTGAAAAAATAAAGTTAGTCTACTACAAAAAGGCTTTTTCATCATTACTAATAATAAAATTGGAGTGACTGTTTGTCATATTAAAATAGCTGCTTTTTACTAAATGAAACAATCCTAATGAAATTTGCTTTCAGCACGCGGGCGATGCTGCGGGTGGAAGTTGGAACTAATAAGTCATACGTACATTCCCTAATTTTCCCTAATTTAAAACTATTCAGAAATCATTTTAAACATTCAAACAAGCAGATAATCTTATGCAACTACATTGCATGTTCATCGTTCCACCTCGATGCGTTTCTAGATCGCTGCAATCTATGTACTCGCTAATAATTAATCGTACCGGAGTAGCTATAGGCATAGTATAAAGAGAACAAGTAAGTTATCTTCGTACAAAGATACATCGCCGTTTGTATGTAGGCGGAGCACTTGGCCACCCTCCCGTTCATGTACGTACGCAAGCTTGACGCAACGTGTGTTTTTGACGTGACAACGTCTTATAATTCGATAGAGCCGGCTGCACGCACGAAAAAACATGACTCATGCGGCGTTTCCTCGCTCTGAGGCGTTCCATGTAAGGCTTGAAGTGCAAGCGAGAGCGCGGAACGAGTGACAAAGAACGTTCAACTATCGTCAGTAAACCGATTTTACAGACAACCAATTTTTTTACTTTAAGTTTTTAACACTAAACTTCACTTCAGTTAGAAATTTACAGGAAATCAATATCAGGTAAGTAGGGGGTCTACCCAACACGGAAGACATGGCAAGGGGTTTTCTACGACACAAAAAAGTTTGGAGAACTCTGGTTTATACGATTATTTAAAAAATCAACGTGACAAGTGACAACCCTGCGCCTCGCGAGTTTAGGTACCTTGGAGCGCCTAAACGCCGGGAGTCAGCCTACTTGTTCTCTTTATACTATGCTATAGGCATTTATACGATCAAATATTTCGATAATTGTATAAAATTTCCTTGCGTGTTATTAGTACTAACTTGGAAGGTTGTTATTGTTAATCTTGATATATATAAAATTAATTAACAAAGAAACACGAGTATTTGTTTCTTATATAGGTTATTATTATTATTATAAGGTTTTATTTATTCATAGTATTCAGTCACGACTCGTTTATATGTATGTCTTTGTAACGTGATATGAATTAAGTTTACTGTAGTAATTAAAAAGAGATGTAGAAACAGTCTCAGACACCAAACTTGATACCGAACTATTATAAATAACTATTTAAAGCAAAAATGCTAATGTCAATATGATAAAACCTAGTTTTTAACCAATACCACAACAAATACATACCTATTGTACCAATGCTCATTATACTGACCATAAAAATCACTTATCTAAAAAGTAATATATGAAAAACTCACCAATCTTAGCGCTGCTGAAGACAATCAAGGCGTGCGTATCGTCCACCCACTTGATTTCAAAGCCCGTATCCTTATATTCACTGAACAATGAGAGTAGATCGTTCGTCTTAAACTCGCTCGGGAAGTCGTAAACTTCGACCACGTGCGCGAACGTTTCATCGAAGGGCCCGTTGAATAGCGCCTGTCCACGCGTTTGGTACTGATCGTAGTTATTCTTCGCTTTCGATATGTGCACTTTGCCTACAGTCGATGTTAATTCTTCTAGTAAGGATGGGTCCAAACACTCCCCGCTGTCGTCGAACACCGCGTCCCAGTCATTTTCCTCTCTTTTTAAGGACACTTTCGCTTCTAGTTTTGGCTTTGCTTTCTTAACTTTAATCTCCTTCTGAACCTCTGTTTCTTCTTTGACCGGACTCGGGGACTCTTCTATCGGATCTGATATCACTAAAACGTCTGAGTCGAAACTTTGTTTAATTATTCGTTTGCTGCTTCTGTTTATCTCCTGTGACGCCCGCTTAAGCTCATTCTTCTCGACGTCCTCATCCTTATCGTACAAATAGTCACTATTATCTATAATATTGCTCTGAGTTTCGTGCACGGCCATGTTCACCTCCGATTCATTTGTCCTCCAATTGTCGTCCGTGTTCTCGGTCTCGACGTACTCGTAAAAACTGGGACTATAAAAACCTAGTTGTCCATTAGCAAAATAATCTCCTATATAAAAACTCTCGCCTACTTCTAATTCTTTAAAACTATTATCACTATTCGATATTGCACTATCACCGTTTGGCACTGGGCAGAGGGAAGGCACGGTCGGCTCGGGGTCGCCGGGGGCCCGGTTCTCTATACTGGGCGCAGATCGTTGGTTCCTGAGATGCGGCGGCGTGTAAACGTTGCAGAAATTCTTGTTGAGAGATTTTTTCGGTGTACCGTGAGCGGATTTCTCTTTGGAAGCGGGCGATTTGGGACACTTCCCGTCTGCGCTGTGGCTGGTTCTCTTATTCTCCAGCGGTTTGTTTTCGTCCGTCGTGTTCTCGGTCGCACGCAAGGCCCGCGGCACGTACACCGCTCGATCGGGTCGTCTGGGCTTCGTCGGCCCGGATCTGCGAACAAAGACGCGATTATAATGTTTGTAACCTAGTTTTTTCGATCTTACCTAATTGCGCTTCCGCAAGAGTCGCACCATTATGGCGCATTGCATTGACTTGAATGAGACTATTGTTAACGAAGGCGCAGAAGAAATTTGTTCCCGTATAGAACATAGGAAGTTAGGTGATTGCTTGTGGAAATCGTTCAATATTAACGTTTATGTTATGGCACAATGTATACGTAGTATATTATTATTAGTCTGCGCTACTAGTATAAACAATTGTAATTACAAACAATTAATTTACATTTTAATAAAGACATTCTTATCAATTGCATTCATAATCAACCTCATCTAATTATAAGCAGTTGCTCACCAATTAGTTTTGTCTTGTGCCAAAAAGAGAAACATGTGACGTAATTAGGAAGCTAAACTCTGACCCCATCTTGCATGCACGTAGAGCTTTCTATCTGGCCCTGTCCCTTGTTACTTGTCCACGTAGATTGTCTTAATTACAAAAGATTCAACTCACGCAATCATATCATGGAATTCTACATAATTTTGTACATTACATAATATACTTGTAAATGTTGTACAAGTTTTCGTATAATGATATATTCAAAATTGTGTGTTAATTATTATATTTCACGGAAATACAAACAGTCTATTTTTGATACATATGTGTTAAAAATTAAAATATTTGTACATAGGCATATTACTTTCAAAATTGCAAAATTGTGTTATGGATATACCTTAAAATACAATTATTACACAACATAAAGGTGCAGATAAAAATAAACCTATACATAATCATATATAGGCATATAGTAGTAGGATGTTTGTTACTGGTGCTAGAAACTGGTTTTACTTTATAGTTTACTAGCTTTCCGCCCGCGGCTCCGCCCGCGTTTTCAAAGAAAAACCCGTTCCCGTAGGATTTCCGGGATAAAACCTATCCTATGTCCTTTCTCGAGTATCAAAATATCTCTATACCAAATTTCATGCAAATTGGTTCAGTAGTTAGGGCGTGATTGAGTAACAGACAGACAGACAGAGTTACTTTCGCATTTAGAATATTAATAGTATGGATTTAGAATATTTATTTATTCATCTATGATACGTAACTAGTAGTTCACCAACCCGGTTACCCTCCCTTCCAGATAACGACCTGGCCAAATACAAAATATCCCCCTATATCCCCAGAGCGGAACCTCCTGACAAAAACATTTTATTTGCTTACTAGGAGTGTTTCAATCACAAATAAGTTTAAGACCTGTAAATGAAAGAAAGAAATAATTTGGAATTTTTGAATTTATTCCGTCCCCTACACACACAGAATCAACCAATTCTTCTAGCCGGTTTACTCCACCGCTTATGTTATCTCAATTACAACCCGGATAAATACAAAACCCCCTTCTACATAATCACAAACCCACCATCTTCACCAACCCGGGTTACCCCCCAGATTACAACCCGGACAAGTGCAAAAACCCCCTTATCCTTTCCTCTACATACTCTCAACCGACCAATCCATCTAGCCGGTTTACACCGCATCTCGGCCAAGGTCACCGTAACCTCTCACTGGCCGACACACTTTCGGCGCGCGCGCATTCTAATCGCTGTGTTACCGGCTGTTATGAAATTATGTTTTTACGTGCATTGCGTATTGATATTGGTAAATAAATCGTATTTGTTTAAATGTTTTGATTTTACAAATATTTTTAACACGCTTATATTATTATCATTTGTATGTTTGTGAGTTTGTATATCTGCATGTAACCGACTTTTTTAGACACGATTTTGACCCACTTCAAACGGACAGATTTAATTCAAACTTTATAACGATGATTATAATATGTAGTTCATTTTCTAATACTGCAAATTATAAGAAAATAACATCACGAATCACAATTCCAAGAACATGATCACGATAAATAAAAATCACGTAAACAAACATAACTCAAAAGCCGTTAATCCTGTTTCTAATAACAATCAGTTATGCAGAATTTCTTAGCATAATACTAATTTAGTGTTGCATGATTATTAATCGATTTAAATTGTTGCTGCACCGATGGTTTTGCAACACGACTGAATGGACAGTGTAGTCTATTTAAGACTCAAGGTAGCAAATAGCAATTACCTATATGACGGTAGTTAATTTGCGAGAATTTAAAGTTGTAAAATATAAAAGTAGTCGAAATGCCTAGAGAAGCAGCTTGTACACATGAATAGACAAAATACGGCTACGATTTTAAATCCATACTTTATTTAACATGTTCCTATTTTATTATTTCTCGTTATCGCAACTGAACTCGATGATATCGAAATTGGTAATGCATATATATTTCTTCTTATACAAATATCGTGTGCTCAAAAATTAAAAATATAGAACTACTTTATGGGTTATGAATGGACCGCCTTCTCGGTACAGTGGTTGTCGCTTGAGCGTAGCACCGAGGGGTCCTGGCTCCACCGGGTGGAGACGAAGAAAAAGAAATGTCTCGGTCTGGTAGGACACAGAAGGCTTATCACCTACTTGTCCCTAAAGAAAATCGATCATCGAAACAGATGTATAATGCTGCCCCTTACCCCACTAGGAGACATGGGACTTCACTTTTTATGGGTGGTAGATAATCAGTCTGATGATTGATGTAGCCAGAAACCCGAGAAATATATAGCAATTAGCAAGGGAAGTTTCAAGAAAAGGCAAGCGGTACACCAAGGCAAAAACTTCATAACCTGGGTAAGATAGTATGCTGATTTGTCTGTGTTCTAACTTCTAAAGCATAATTATTACTTCCGTTCGCTTGCGATTGTATTATACCTAACCACGTAATTGTTTGTGTTTTTCTTGCATGTTTAACAAATAAACATCAACTAATCCCTTACATTGAAACAATTACAATGCAAGAATCAACTATTTTTACACATTACTTCTAATCTTCGTTACAATCAGATAATACTTTACACTAGATATGTATTGTAAATTGTAATACCATTTAGTATTTACTAATGACGTCACAAGCCTTGCACTTAAGAATTGCCGAGGCCAAGTAAAAGCAGATTTGTACTGATCGAATTGTACATTGTATTAAAAGAATTCAATGTTAACAGCCACGTAATAAGTAGAACTTCATATTCTTAAAATTACAAATGCGTAAGTAACTCCGACGTCTATGTCTTCTTCACACATTAACCACAGAACAGATTTGTATGAAATTAGTACAGAAATAGCTAAAGACGTGAGAAAGGGTGGGTCTTATCCTGGAAATTCTATGAGCACGGGAACTATGCGGGTATTTCTTTATTAAGCCGGAAACCTAGCAGATAAAAAAATCTCAACATGTATTGTTAATTAATTACGTTTTTGACATATTTTCTTAGAGCTAGCGCGCACGAGCAACTTTGTCTCCGCAACTATTTTGTCTCTCCCATCAATTTGTATGGGGAGTTGCGTCGTTACGTGCGCGCACTTTCATACTAGCCCATGGGTGGAGAGACAAAATAGTTGCGGAGACAAAATAGTTGCAGAGACAAAGTTGCTCGTGCGCGCTAGCTCTACATTTCACTGCGTGATTTTCACAAGAGAGAGAACCTAGACATATTTTCGTGCAAAAAATAAAGATTTTAGTTAATTAACATTGCTTGTTTTTTTATAATTAATAAACAACTATGACGCCTTATTACTATATAAGTAGATACCTATTATCTAAACCTTAATTACCTATTCCTGCCATAATCATTAATTAGAAACATGCCACTAAGTGCACCCTTATTAATTATCATCTTACAATTCTGCCTCTAAACAATTAACAATGTCATATTCAGATTACATATTTACATATATTTACAAAACATCAATGAAAATATGTATATGTAGCTACCTACAATACAGTGAATTTCATCTATCTTGGTGTTTCTAGACCACTTTTGTTGTGAAACCTCTTTAGGCGCGTTGAGAGTAAAATTTCATGGCCATACCGTCACGTCATGGATTAAGGCGACGAATTTGGTATCTTTGAATCTTGCCAAAGAAGTTTCACTTCTGACATGTGGGCTTGGCACAGACGCTTTTATATAATTTTAAATTTTATAATTCATTTTATCCTGGTGTTACCAGACCACGTTTTAATGCCTCAGCCCCCGGAATCACAGACACAATAGAAAATCTATTGGTAGCCTATGTCCTTTCTCGGGTATCAAAATATCTCCATTCTCCATACCAAATTTCATCCAAATTGGTTCAGTAGTTTAGGCGAGATTGAGTAACAGACAGACAGACAGAGTTACTTTCGCATTTATAATATTAGTATGGAGTATGGATAAGTAAAGGTAATTTCCAAGTTTATGGGTGTTTAATGTTCATTTATTGACACCATTAATGACGCAAGGTGTTTCTTTAGAATATTTATCAACACCTAATTGAATTAATTACTTCCACGTTTTACATTTGATACAAGCTGTGCCCCGCGGATTTACCCGCATTGCTCCGCACCTAATGGTCTTAGCGTGATGATATATGCCTATAGCCTTTCTCGATAAATGGACTATCTAACAGAGAAATAATTTTAAAAATCGGACGCGTGGATCCTGAGTTTAGCGCGTTCAAACAAGCAAACAAAATCTACAGCTTTATAATATAAGTATAGGTTTTACGAAAATATAAAACTATCGCCTTAATTGAGTTTATTTAATTGGAGTGAACGAAAACCCTCAAGTGATAAGACTGTAATGCGTGAAACAATAAATAAGTAATCAAACCATTATTTTTTTAAAGATAAACAAATTGCCATTAACGACAATTACGGCATATATTAAAACATTGTTTGTTTTTTTTTTTTTGGTACAAAATTATATACAACTTATAGTTATTGGGTAAAATATCGTTCACGTAATATGCTTTTTGACCTATATACGAAGTCTGAAGAGGAATGCTTATAGCCTTGTTAAGAAATTTGTTAATATAAAATTTTAAATATAAGTTTTAGCTTTACTTTCAACATGTCATACTTTAAAATTGTCCTCAGTATGTTAATTATCAAGTAGGTATCCATCCATCACTACATAGTATAAAACGGAGTCGCTTCCTCTGTCCCTTTGTCCCTATGTATCTTTAAAACTACGCAACTGATTTTTTTTAATAGATAGAGTGATTCAAGAGGAAGGTTTTAGTATATGATTTATAATGTTTTAGACAAAGCGGGCGAAGCCGCGGGCGGAAAGCTAGTCGATAGTCGATACTCGATACTATAACGAAGTAGGTACATGCTATGTTATTCTTGCTGTGAGACTCAAAATCGATTTAATAAATAAGGAAATATTTAAGCATGTTTATTAAAAACATTTCTTAAGAATATTAAAAAAAATCTCTATTATGTGATTGTTTACGACCAATGTTATTGCAACATTCGCATTGATAATGTTGTATGGGTGCGCCAAATGGCAAACTAAAGGTCTATCCTTAAGTTATTATTGTAACTTATAAGGCTTATACTAACCTCAAAGCCCGTTTAACCAATGACATCTTATTTAAAGTAATTATAAGATTTGTTTTATACATAAAGTGTACATAAGAATTCTTTGTAACAAACTGCATTATATGCCACAAATGAACAAAATTTAAATAGGATTATATGGGTAATGGGAAGAACCATCTTTCAAATAAAAAAAATATCAATGTCCATTCACCCAGATAGTACTGAGGTCACAATCCCAAAAAATATTGTGAACCTCCTTTTTTGAATTCGGTTGAATATCCTATAACGTAGCTAAATTGGCAACTATTAGTCAATATATACCTATTGTTATTATTTCGACATATTTTTCATATCAGATTACCCATTACATAATTTAACTCGAGTAAGGACTCAATTATTACCTAATACGGTGTAATCATTATGTACTAGCTTTCCGCCCCCGGCTTCGCCCACGTTTTTCAAATACAGACCCGCATAGTTCCTGTTCCTATGGGATTTCTGGGATAAAACCTATCCTATGTGTTAATCCAAGTTACCCTCCAAGTGTGCCAATTTTAATTATAAAGGTTCAACAGTATTTGTGTGAAACAAACATACATACGAACAAACTTTCGCGTTTATAATATTAAGAGTGATTGCTAAATCAGTACTAAAAGACATGTGACGTCAGATGGTAAACAAAAAGAGGGTAGATTAACATTTATCTCTATTATCTTCTATTAATTAATTACTTATTTAATGTATACCGTAGTAAATACGTATAATATTTTTGTATATCCGTTATCAAAACATAATTAACAAACATTATGAGTCGTGTGGCATAACATTTGTTACAGATAGTGTTGACATATCTTTCTGTTGATAAGATTCAGTTTACATTAATTGTATCATGTTATGCAATAAATATAAATAACTATTGACCATGTTATTTATATATGGAATTAATTCATTGTAAGGACTATTTACTATTCTATAGCACATAACTGAAAGACATCAACAAACCATATGTTCAATGACCTTAGATGATATGCTAATCTCGATGTACTCAATGAAGCAAAACATGCTCACATTCAATTAAAAATGTCATTACTATTAAACATAAGGTTTCTTACTCTCAATACATAGTACGTAATACCATAAGTAATTAAAAAAAAAACAATTACCAGAGAACAATCGCAAAGCAATCCACAAGGTCACTCGTACACAAACACCAAACTGATAACACAATCACTGTACAATTCAAATTCGTAACACAATACGTAATAATTGTAACGCGTCCGTCACCGTCGACGGTTGGATAAGGAATGAGGAGATGTAGGAAGTGTTCAACTGACCTGGGCTTTTCCTGAAGCTGCGCGCGCGCCGGCTCACCCCCCACCGGGCCTGCAAAGTTACATAATGTCACCATGATTTCGGATAATCGGGACCTTTTACTCTACAAGGATTTTCATACTTTTTAAAAACACAATGTCACCAAAAATCTAGGATTTACAGGACCTTTTAGTCTTCAAGGATTTTCATACTTTTTAATAACACAACGTCACCATGATTTTGGATATATGGAACAATTTACTCATCACGGACTTTCATACTTTTCAAAATTAATATCACCATGATTTATGGAACTTACTCTTCAAGGGTTTACACCATTTTCGAGCTTACAGAATCATGGACATTTAAAAATATATGCCAATCGAAAATGAAAGTAATTCGGGTTGTTTCACTTTCGTACGGTGTCGGTTGCTTCACGTTTTATATGTGGGTTGATATTTTTGGGTTAGAATTGATGTAATGAAATAAATGTTTATTATACGAGAACAAATTTAATTAGATTATCAGTGAAAGAAATCAATTTGTAAGGTGTGGTTATGTCAAATCGATCTTTGGTTATCGGTCATCATTGATAAAGTGTGATAGGAAATAAAAATACACATAGATCTAATACAGGAACTATTAACAAGCAAACATATATCACCGATTGTAATCGTTCATACTGTTGCATTATTCTGTCATGCTGCATTTATAGATTGTACTCCACAATACAATTAATATGTATCCGAATACATTCAAAAACTTCGTTTGGAAAACAAAAAAGCTACTCCTAGTATTAAAAAAAGGTTGGAATGTTTTTATACATTAAATTGAGCACATTTTCTTTTTTCAGAGCTAAAGATAACATATTATATAGACAACTGTACGATTAACATAGTTCAATAAATGTCAACACATGCCCTAATCCCGCAATTAAACTATGCCATTCACCTCTACCATTCTGACCCGAAAGTCATCACCTGCTTATGTACACCCAGTACACACGTACAAGCCAGGTCAATAATTTTATTAAATAACGTCTTACAAAACATAATATCGCGTCCATCAAGATAACGAACGTGTGCGTTGCGTAGTGTTACATCAATGCAATGTTCCCATGCGATCGCAATCACGACTCCGCTTTTGTTTGTGTTTTGTGTTCGCTCGTTTGAGCTCGTAGTTGGCACATCCTTGAAGGCAAGTCGAGATGGAAATTACCGCATTTCTAAGCCGGTAATTGGTGGAGATTCTAAGACTTATCTTACTAATGATTATCTTTGACTCTATAGTTTCCTTACGATGACCATTTTCAATGGAAATCCTTTTATTATCATGAATGGACGTCGACGACGACGACTCTAACACATTTTGATGATGTGAAGTCATCAAAATGGGTTAGAGATTTGAACTGGCAACAAGTTAATGGCTACAGAAGAGCTGAGCGATCACAGATTATAATACAACGACCCTTGAAAATACTCATCTATCTGACATGACGTACTTAAAGAATATATTTTTATTTATAGACAGCATATATGTAAGATTAGGTATATTACATAGGAATATATCCACTATGACACCTCTTGTGTGAATGTTGACCCAGCACTTGCGTGACCCAATTTTTTCTCAAGACTATTTGACTTCAAATACCAAGACAACTATATATGTATACGAGATGTAGATAAGATATAGGAATTTATTTTTATCAACCCGTGACAACAAAAAATCGAAAAGAAAGGGCAAATATTGCAATATTCCACAGGGATATCATTTATACAAATCAATATAATTTATCTGACAAAATTTGCAAGGATGTTCTCGTTAAGGTAACTGTGAACTGTCTAAGTGGTCAAGAATTACTATTTACTAAAGAATTTACGATCCTTTTTGGACAGACATAAAACAAGGAAGCGTTTATAGAAACAATATAATTTACTTGACACCCAGCAACTAGCAAAGTACAAGGAAAGAAATTTAACTGATAATACTCACCTCTAATCAGTAATCACCCATGAAATATCAAATGAAATAGCAAAGACAAGAATAATGGGAGTTAATGCCATTAACCATAAGCAGTCTTAATGCGATGCGTGTTATTTACCTTACACGGTCGTTAATTTCTTAACGATTTAATTAGTATTTATAACCTTGTAATCACCTTAATTGTCACATTTACACATAGCTCACAAATAGACACACAGAATGTTTTTTATGTAGATGTTTAGGAAACTAGAAACAAATGACGACGAATATAATAGAAACACAACAACATTAAAAAAACAAACATCCAGAATTTCTTTGAAGAAAAAAACATGGACGTTATTAAACTTATCATTAAAAATTAAAACGACATAGATTAAGCCCATACTTATATTCTGTGATATTAACTAATCACTTAATCCAATCAGTCATCAATTAATTTAAAAACATCGTATTCGTATCAACATTGACGCGTAACTAGCGGCTTTCCTTGCCTTCCTAATTAATAAGAAAAACACATATCAAACAACTTACGACATTCTTTAGATCTAATCCTCTTACCTAATCCAGTTGAACCAGGTAGTCATTTATTTGATACCACTATTATTATTGTTATTCAGGCTAATAGACTTCCTTCTTTAGAAAATATAACAATGCTAAAGATATAATTTCAACACACATATATACGAATTCCAATTCCTTCAAAATAATACAAATTTATTACCCATTTCTACATAACCATAAATGGTTATGCTCTACAAAACATAACAGCCGTACAAATAAAAACTTGCTTATTCAAACCTTATGCAATGCATAGATATGATAAGAATAAATAAAGAATAAGGATGTCATAATTTCTTACAAATAAATTTGGAATAACGTCGATGTATCTATGCTCACGCCACAGTATTACCATTATTTCCTACAGTAGTGCGACGAATGTACTTGTGCAGAGAAACGGAGGGGAACTGGCGGGGGTCGGGCGACGCGGGCCGCGTAAAGCAAACACGCTTAGTTTGCTTTACCTAGCGCGAAAGGATGACGCTGTCGTATTTTTTGTGTAATAATTTTATTATACATAGGTACTTACATATTCTGTTATGGCGCGCAAAAACTGTTCCGTTTACGGATGTAAATCTACATTGAAATCCCAGAAGGAAACAATATTTCAGAAAGATTGTATTAATTGTATCTGTTGAATTAAAATCAAAGCTATGTATAATTTGTCCTCATTATTTTCTAATCAGATTGTACATCCCAATGCGAATGCATTACTTAGTTAAATGTTATAATATACAATTAAGAACATCCAAAAATAAAGTGTCCACGTAAATAATATTTAGCAGTGCAATATCTGTAGGTAATTATATATTTATGAACAAATAATTACATCAGATTTAATAATCGCAATTATTTTGAAAGTACATATGAATAAATGATCATAATATTAATAATCACAATAGTTTTATTTCCCATTTGTTGCAACCCTAGCGTATTTTCGTGTGGCAGCGTAAGTACCTACGCTGGCGGCGGCATCGCGCGACATCAAAGGCGATTCCTTACTGTAGGAAATAGTATTGTAATACTGTGCTCACGCTATGCAATAGGCGCGAAGCGGCAACGTCGCAATTCATTCACAAAATTATGAAAAACATTGAAATTGTCTACGGTTAAGCCTTGGTGCTGTCATTTTGCTGACGTTTGACTTCGTCGAATTTGTTGTGAAGTTTCATCATACGATGTTCTGTTTATTTATTTTTTAAATATTTATTGGAAATAATTTAAATATATCATTAAATATGCAAGCAAATGATAGATAACGCGATCCGCTATATGAAGATAAACCCACCTTGAGATAGAGAGTTGCCAAATAACTGGTACTCAAAACATACAACTCCAGGCTTAGAAGATTTATATTTTCAACGAAAGTGTATATATTATTGTGATAAGTTTAGAAATAAGTTTTATGTATGTATGGTTTGGCGCATGTTGTAAATAAATAAATCATTATAAATATCAAAAGGGTTTTTCATAATTTCGTATATTTTGACATTTCATACAAAATTTTCCATTTCAATAGGTACGTAATGAAATTATTAATTTGCTCAACTTTTTCTACTTCTCGTATTACTCTCATTGCTATTATCTCAAATTTAGATTGAAAATTGCTTCTAAAACTTGTAAAACACAGCACAATGTACTAAAAGATATGTTATAATTCGGTTATGTCAGACTTATACTAGGGTGGTAGCCGTAATAAGGACGGAATAGCATTAGTATGAATACTTATTACGAAGTTATACTAGGTTACATTTATTTCGTGTTTATTTGTATGATTTTTCCTTGTTCTTAGTTTATTCTTTGCATAAAATGTTATAACTCGTTTATTTGTACGGCTGTAAGTGTATTACGATAAGTCAAAGCGACTTCCATATCATTTACGTAATACGCGGGGCAGTGAAAAAATTGTATCGGTTACGAGAAAAATCTAGAACTGCTTTTCCCGGTAAATTTAAAAACACCTATAAAACAAGACTAGACCATATGTAACGATGGAAACTAAGTGGTTGATATCGATATGCAACAATCAAAACATTAGATAATGATAAAATAACATGTGATTAAAACTGAGAACGAATTTCCATACGTATCCATATTTAGACAACCGTTAAGGAACTATTACGTCCTTAATGAATGCAAATGAAATGTGAAGATCTAGGTCAAACCGCACGGGTTAAATTGAAACTTAACTTCGGGGTCACGCATATATTTTCACATGTAGGTTTGAGACAGTGATGTAAGTAAAGTGACCTTACTTTTAAAGCAACAATCGCAAAACACGTTGCCGGTTCTGCAATAGCAACGACAGGAAAAGATGTTGACCCAATGATGTAGGTATCTCGAATTGCATACATAATACGAATTCGTAGTCAAGATTGGAATTTATTAAAAACCAGAAATATTATGAGCATGTCTTCATAGCATTCACACATTATACAAATAAACAACACGACACAATGAAAAAAATATTTTTTTAACAAAAGTTCAACCACCTTCAAATGGCCAAAACTAGACAGAACTTTAATTGGACCAAACGGAAGGCAGTTGTTTTCAAATAAAGATAGATTTAAAAAAATTGGTTCAGCCAATCGACATTACTGAGGTAACAACTCCAAAAAAATATAATCGAATTTGAACGTCTTCCCTTATTTAAAGACTGCGAAGATTGAAAATAACCATAAATACCCCTTAAAAGTTTCCCAATCACACAGTCCGTTCATAATGACCCCTTAAAACGTTCCAGAAAAGGTTGTATTCACAGACAATCGCGAGATGCAGTTACAAAATCTAAGTTCAGATGCCCTGCGCGGATGTGCCACTTTCACTATCGTCGGCCCACTTCGTCCGCTGGTCATTTACCGCTTACAACATGCCTTATGTCATAGCGGTTCGTGCTCTGCTGCGACCGACATTGTGAAGGACGAATCTTGGCGGTTACAAAATGGGGCGTGATGCAGTGAAGTTGTAGTGGTTCTTGTATGTCAATTAATTGCGTGAATATTGACTCAGCATAAGTTTATTCTGTGGCATAAGGGAGAATGAAGGAAGAATCTTGGCGGTTACAAAATGGGGCGTGATGCAGTGCAGTAGTGGTTCTTGTATGTCAATTTATTGCGCGAATGTTGTATATATTGACACTGTTGCTAAATCTTACCAGCAGTGAAGAAAGGAAGATCTGATAACAGAATATGCTATTGAGTCTACTGGTAAAAGAGCCTATAATAACCGAAGATTCGCTTATAGAAATGGCTTTTGTAATATTAATCTAAACAAGGATGAAATCAATGAAGATGATGGGTACATTACAAAAACATAAGAAATTTCAACACGCCAATCTGTATACGCCGGCAGTCAATGTACAGTTACTTCTTGTAATTATCAAAGACGACCTGAATTTTATAAACATCTGAGATTGAGAAAGAAACTAATTCCGAGATGAACGATAGGAGTTGGAAAATCAATTATTTTAATTTATAAGGATAAGATAAGAATTCTAATCAAAGATTATTAAGTCAGTGAATAAGGTCTCTCCATGAATTCTACATTCTCATGCCATAAAATACAATTGAAAAAACAACGTATCATGATGCATTTATCGATTCCTCGATGGACTACATACCGACTTTGTTTACCATTCACTTTCCGCTCCATAACAAGAAACAACAAAACTAAATTACAGACACATTCTTGCTAATAACCATCATAATATGATAGCTCCTAATCCAGCTTGCTTCGTTCATTTAAAATGCAGCCTTATTTAAATTATTGCATATAATTAAATCAAACGTTGAACTATTATCCAACATACATAATACACGATTAACGGTATAATTTAGATCGAAATTCCGATTAATATCGAGCGTTAGAAACAGTTTTATTGTTTAGCACCGACATTTATGGTAACGTAATCGTTTTCAATTATGCAATGTTTATACTTTATAACGGTGCAATTATAAGCCTGCGCCACTATCGCCTAGCTATTCGATAGTAAATACTAAGGCTGGGTTGTAACATGTTACTTAAGCAATAACAAACATATTAAAGTAACGGTTACGGAAGATATGAGTTGCACTTTTTGACAATTTTATAGATGACGTCCCAATTTTTACTGTAACCATGTCATTTGACTTTGATTTGACTTGCAACCTTGTTTAGTTTAAGGGTGCTTCCCACCAATAATGTGCGAGGATAAGTAGCGAGGAATGTGTTTTCAAATAAGCAATTTTATCGCTTCGAACGCTAAATGCATCAAACTAAATGAATTGATACGATTGGTTTTGGACACAATATCCTCGCACATTATTGGTGGAAAATCACCGTAACTGTGAAAAGTTACGCTGGTGAAACACATTCCGCAGTCACTGTAAATGTCACCGTAAAAATGAATGTCACTGTAAATGTTACTAGTATTGTTAAATTTGACATTAATCCACTACTTTAACGACTACTATCACAAGCTATACGATAGTGAATAGTAAATGAGCCAGCTTGAGCAAGCGACCTGTTGCAACTTCGCGGTATCAGTGTGGTGTAGACTCGCAATATTACACAAGTACTTTAGTATTATATTGCATCGAAGTCTCCTTTCCAAATGGTTTGTGTACGAGACCTAACTTTATACTATAAGGTTAGTTTAAAGATTGATTTAAAATAAATATGAGTTAAATATCAGAATAGGTCTATTACCATTAAATATTTAAGGGGCCTTAGACAAAGTAACAATTAAAAAACGATAACGAAGTTAGAAAAGGAAAAATGTGTGGGATTGACATTAGATAGACCACGTGATCTAACGCGGCGTATGTCAGTCCCATACATTTTTGCCTTTTCTAACTTCGTTATCGTTTTTTAATTGTTACTTTTCTAAGGCCCCAGTTTTTTCAATTTGCAGTGTGAAGACATTTATTTAGTAGAAGGAAACTCTTTTTTATGAGCTGAACAATTAGGGAGCGATTGTAGAAAAGGCACTTCTTATTTCTTATTGCCATAGATAGCACACATTTACGGCGAAATAACGACCAAAATGACCTTTTTTATATTTTACCTATAATCAGTATCAGAACGCTTAACCCACGGCTCCTTCCCCGGGGGCCGTGGGTATCTTTGGAAGATTTCCCCACCATAAAAAAAAGGCTGTATCAATAATCAAAATACGTCAAAATAAGAGTAAGATCAAAATAAGAGTGATTTCATAAACCTACCGCCATTAAAACCCAGTATGATCGAGCGCTAAGCTCCAACTACTTTTTACTAACTAGGTATTCAGGAAAAGGATGTTATTGCAGGAAACTCGACTGCTATAAGGATTTATACCAGCATGTGTCTTACTTTGTAACGTACTAGTTTAAGATTTGCTATCACATAATGGTGTGAATTATATAAGTATCGAAGTAGTTTTATAGTTCAACTTAAATGGTTGACGTAAGTATTGCACTTCATTTATAAGTTGTTTTTGTGTGTCTGTTTTTGCTCTTTCACATGGTAAATGAAACAGTAAAAAAGTAGCGTAGGTAGGTACCTACCATATTTAAAATGAATTAGGATACAGTATAAAGTGTATGTATGTATTGTTTTTAACGTGGTAACGTTTTTAAAATGGTTTTAGTCGGGTGACATGTTCAGAAACTTGTGTCCCACCAAAACCTCACGAGCGCGATCGCAGGTATAACGAGAGAGAGACGGACCGATCTCCCGTCTCATCTCGAGCGCTGCCACCAATAAGACGTTATCACGTAAACATCTCGATCGTAAACCTACTTAATTTTTTTTGCTGTAAAATATTTATATTTTATAGATTGATTAGACTTATAATAAAATCCACTTACTCGTAGTAAGGCCCGCATCGCCCCGGTCTGTCGGTGTCAGGCCCATGGCTGGCCGGGCGCAGGCTTCATCACTGCAAACAAATATATTCTTATTCTCTTCCATAAATGTAATGAGTTTAAACGGAGTACTTAATTAATACAGTTTTGTTTGTATAGATGGAATTAAAAAAAGAATTGCTGTTTTATTTTGCAATAAATTCTTAAACTAAACAAATAAATAAAAAATAAGGAAGAGTTTGCTTGATATTACCGAACCGTTAAAATTAATCGGAAATTGCTCCTACAGAAATAAGGATAAAGTACTCAAAATCATATAAAGTGTTTGTTCAGCAAATATTGAACAGGAACCAGCGTAACTAATAGTACGAGATCCGGCTGCAGGATCAGTGCGTTCATCGGTTTTTTGCTGAAAACCGAATTTTTATGTAACTATATGTATTTATAATTAGGAGAATATATATCGACTAGGTTGCCAGTCAAAATTTGGCCGCAAGCATGTTTACACTCAACCTTAAATATTCAACATCTTTAACAGCCGGCAACCCTTATTTGCGGCCGGATTTAATTAGGCAACCATATATGATAATAAATAGAAAAAAATTAGCTTTAATTTGATATATGATTCATAAATGTGCGTTATGAACGTAAAAATGAATCGAAATCATACCTGTTTGCACCAGGCTGCCAAGATGTTGCGGTCAGGTGAAAAGCGGCAACCGTGATTTTTTAGAATTTTTATATCATTTGACGTGATGTAGACTACATTTTATTCAAAAAACAAGTGAACGATTTTTTTTCCCAAAAACCGATTAGAAAAATTTTAATTAAACATGCTTGCGGCCAAATTTTGACTGGCA
>CAJQZN010040941.1:0-14657 GCA_907164685.1 Colias eurytheme | reverse complement strand
ATTAGTCTGTGTTTAGATTCATAATTATTAACATTATATTTAGTTAGTTTTTTAAGTAAACAAAACAAATTTATTTAAATATAAATAAAATACAATTTATGTAAAATATATTATTTCAATACAATACTGCATTTTATTTTTCTTCAACATATTATGTACTTACCCTTTTTTTCTAAAAAACTAAGAGTTTAATAAATGTATTTCTTTTTATTGCTTTCTTGCTATTTTCTTGTAAAATTAAAATATAAAATAGAGGGACTGCTAATATGGGAAGACACATGCTTTTATCTCATGACTAATTACTTTGATTTTAAAGTGAAACTTTTATTACATCGTCTCAAACTGTTTGGTCTGTGTAGCGCATGTCGCGTGTATCGCGATTCGCGGCTGCCGAGTAGGTCGTAGGTAGTTATATATCAGGGTTGGAAAAAAAGATAGTATTAATTTTTATTTATTTAATATATTAAATTTCAAACATAATTTTATAAATATTGGTTTCAAAAATTACAATTATAAGTATATTGCATAAACAAGTACCTATTGTATAAGACAGAATATTTTCACAATAAAATCTTTATTTATTTTATAATAAAAAATACACGTGTTTTATACTTAAGGTACATATTATAAAATAGCACTTGGAGTTCTTAAGATGATATAATAAAAAATTACAAATATTTTCAAATATCCTTAATTGTTAAATTCGACGGTCACAATAGAATTTGCGATGAGGTCCAACACCATGGAGTCGTCCGAGCGCTTCACTTTCACCTTCCTGTTTCCTCCACTGAAACATTAATGGTTAATTTATAATAAAATTATTATTTAAAATATTTTCTTAATCGTGTTTTTATTATTAAATGTAGTCTTCAATATTATATGGCCTTAATCGCTTTGTTCATGTATTTATTTAATATCTGAATCTTATTAGATAGACCTATAAACATTGAGTAGATAGGTACATACTAATATTAGTATACCTACTCAATGTAGGTAGATAGAAATTATAAATGAGATATCAAAGGCACGAGCTAGTATATCCTAAAATATCCAAAATTATAACCATTCACAAATTGTCATTAAAAAGTACGTTATTTTTAAACGAGATGACCATAGACAATACTTACGTATTCGCAAGGACCAATACTGTTGTATTTCTCGGCGTCAAGAAAGCTGCATTAGGTATCGAAGATTGTAACAGTCCCTTTGATTCGGAAACTTCGATTCTCACAGACCCTTTAGGCACAAACTTGGAGACATGTCCTAGAGCGTAGTACATTGGCTGTTTGTAAAACTCTTGGGCGGTTGCGTTCACAATAACGGCGGAGTCGACGAAATTTGACGCCCAGTTTGGTCCCCCTGTTGTATCTAGGCATAAATTCCAATCGATCCAACCGCTCACTTCGTGGTTCAGATCCTGAAAAATACGTTTTGGTATATTTTTTGTGTGTCTACTGTCTACAGGTGGAATAGAGAATCGTTAAGATTTAAAATTTGAATAAACGAAGCCTCGGCTAATGCTAAGACTATTATAAGCTTTAGCACCTACATGTATGTAGCTATTACAAAATAGTCATTGGAATCAATTAACTAACAGAATGTGTCCACTAGAAAAAATAATTTTTTGAATAAGTGATTGAATTAGTGTTACAAATTGCCATTTATATTACCTGCAATATAGCTTTTATATACGAGTTCGCTCTGTCCCACGAGCCCAGAAGAACTTTTATGTCGGTCGGTAAGAATCCTGAAACACGATCAATGATCATCAAATTTCACAGATATTTATTTATTTTATTTATTTATAACACTTCATTGACCATTGCACAAAACAATATAGGAAATGTGGTACAAATTAATGAGGTACAAAAATTTTGCACAATAGGCGGCCTTATTGCTACACAGCAATCTCTGCCAGGCAACCTGGTAGGAAAGGAAATGTGAGAAGAATAAGGATAGCGCAAAAAAGAAATAAAAGAATGATGAGATATTACATTTAGTAAATACTGACTTCAAATAAAGTCACAATGATACAATAAATAATTTTATATTAACTAGCTGTCCTGCAGTTTTACCCACATTGCTCCGCTCCTATTGGTCGCGTGATATGTTGCCAGTATGTTGACTCTACCAGTAATATTATTCATGCAATATGTGAAGTAAGTACTTTTTGAGTTGAGACCGAAGTCCCGAACATACACACAGACAAACAGACAAAAATTCTAAAAACTATATATTTTTGACTATCAATTGTAGATCGGGTGATCGGGTGACTATTATTTAAAAAAAAATTCAATGTACAGTTTTGTCGTTCTTACGATTTTATTATATATGTATGGATTCTATATCTTACCTGCACAAGCCTCAGTGCCCATTATGAACTTTCCTGGATACTTGTCTATAGAAATATCTAGAATTTCCGCTGGGACTATGGAATCCGCGTAATAATGCACACCAACGCCATCTATGTATTCAAGGGCTTCTGGATACTTTGCTAATAACTGAAATCATTAACCACTATATAGAAAAAAGTCTAAAACAAAGTTGCTTCCCGGCTTCCCGCTGTCTATGTATGCTTATAACTTTAAAACTACGCAAGAAATTGCTTGAAGCAATAAAGCCGCCCTTTGCATCTAATGTCCTGTCTGTGTGTGTGAAATTTGTATTTGTGTTGTATGCAATAAAGATTATAAATAAATAGATTATAAATAAAGGACTTTGATGCGGTTTTTTTAATAGATAGAGTGGTTCGTGAGGAAGGTTTTATCATTATGCTTTTAAAAAGTTTTAGACAATGCGGCGGCAATCTATACGTGACATACTGTAATTGTAGACAAACACAATATCATTTAAACTCATATCCACTTCATATTATTGTATTAATATTAGTTTTTTTATTATCTGTGCTATTATAAGTATTCTATATTCTGTATCGATTCCAAAGCGAAATTCAAGATCTTTTGTCCATACGAAAGAAAGAATTATGAAAATTTGTGAATAAAGAACTATAATCGGACCTTAAAACAGTAGAAAGATTAACTAATTTCAACACTTTCATGAACGTAATACTATTATAAAAATAAAGTTTCACACACCACATTAAAGTATAAGGGAACCGAGTAGCGCTGGTCATCACCAGTCAAGATTTTGATATCCTTGAATGTAGAGTTGCGCACCGTTGGTCCTAAATATTTGGTAATCCAGCTACCCTGCAAGATATTAAAATAATATTAATAGTACATAATATTCATAATAATTATTAATAGATGACTAGCTTTTCGTCCGAGTATAAGTAAAAAAAAACGTATAGTTCCCTTCTCTGTGGGAGTTTCAAACTATCTTTGTACCAAATTTCATCTGAATCGGTTCAGTGGTTTAGACGTGAAAAAGAAACGGCTGTCTGACCGTTTCTTTTTACTTATAATTTACTTTCGCATTTATAATTGTAAAGCAATATTTGACACACAGACCCGTAGGTGCTTAATTATACTCTTTTATTTATGGTTGTGATATATAATAAATTAATAACCGAATTAACATAAAAGTAATAAACAATAAACATAAACATACTAATTCACTAGCAGTCCATCCCAGACAGTTGAATGGAATGACTCCAAGAACTCCATTCAAGGGCTCGTTGGTTGTGGTGATACCCCATATTGTGATGTTCTCTGCCGCGTATTCTTCAATGAATCTGATTTTCATAATTTCAGTTAATACCTACATATCTATACTAATATTATAAAGAGGAAAAGTTTGTAAGTATGTATGTATGTATGTATGTATGTATGGTTTTCACGCATAAACAACTGGACCGATTTCAAAAATTCTTTCACCATTAGAAAGCTGCATCTTTACTGAGCAACATAGGCTATATTGCATTTTCAAAAAAATTAGAGATCCTTACCAAAAATGCAATAATGTAACCCAAGGTGTAAAAAATTCCTCAATAAAACTTCTGTCATCGCGTGCGCTGCGGAATCTATTGAAGATAGAACAAAAAAATGTTCTACGGTATTATAGAATGAATCAATATCTACAAGAAAGTCCGCGATACCATATGTCCATCTTCAGTAGTTATGTTACTACAACAACTTTTTTACGTTTTCAAAGTAAATAGAAGTGCCGACAGTAATCAAACCATGTTATCCATACACATATATTAATCCTTATCCCATTAAATGATGTTTTATTATAGACTGTTTCAATACCAGCAAAATACTTTTCAAATGAAAAGAATTGGATATTCCATTCAAAAGATATAACGAATTTTTAAAAGTGTCAATCTACAGAAAATAGTAGGTATACTGTTCGAGCAGGCCGTAGTGCGGGGGTCACGGAGGAATTCTACCAATATGCGTCTTGACGGAACACAGTGGGGTTTTGGTCGGTAGGAATCCGACATAACCCACGGCCCCCACCCCGGAGGCCGTGGGTATCTATGAAAGATTTCCCCACTAAAACAAAAAAAAAAGGCCGTAGTGCGGGACGGGGTAAAGGTGATTTTCATGTGATTAAAAATTAAACCTATAGTCCGACCTATAGTAGACTTTTCACTGTAACGATATCGCTATCTATGCGGGTGAAACCGCAGGGCATTGCTAGTATTTTATATAACGTTTGCGAAATAAAATCAGTTTAAAACTTGTTATCTGCTAAATTACACTTTCTAGTATTTATTTCTGTTGGAATTGCATCAATTAATATAAAAAAATAAAACATTGAAACAGTTATGACATTTGAAAATACTATAATGAAAATAGTTTCTTGTCGGCTTTCTCTCTCCAGCTGAAAATATTTAGATCGAAACAGCATTCATGAAAAAAACCATCAAATTCTTACTCACTTTATATGATAATCAGCATACGTTTGATAGTATTCAGCCTTCAATCGACTGATTCCAGTATACGCGTTGTTTGTCTTCATCCACACGGGCGGAGACCACGTGGTGCCTAAGATGTTGACGGGAACACTGCTTGCCGCATTTATGGCTTGAATCATGGGAATCTAAAATGAACATAGTATTTTGTGGGTTTTACATCCATACTTATTATACTTATTATACTTATTAATATTATAAATGCGAAAGTAACTCTGTCTGTCTGTCTGTCTGTTACTCAATCACGCCTAAACTACTGAACCAATTTGCATGAAATTTGATAGGGAGATATTTTGATACCCGAGAAAGGACATAGGCTACCTTTTATTGCGAAACATGTACCACGGGCGAAGCCGGGGTGGACCACTAGTTTGCAATATATTAGATGATGCTCTAGTTGCGACGTTAAATAGAGGTAATAAACATAGAATACTTTAGCCAAGAATATATTAATACAATCGATGAAAAAAAATTTATAAAAAATATTTAAAAAATAGAGCAATGATTAGGATTTAGGGGCGTCCATTACTTTTGTGTATTTGTTGTGTGTTGCAGTTTTTGATGTGATCAAAAACACAACATTTTCTAACATACTTAGATAGATATTATATGTACCTATCTACATAATTTACCTATATATGTATATTATGTTTTATCTTTCGTTAAATTTAAATAATTGGACTAATAAATAATTAAAATATGATTGAAATAAATCCAGACTTGAGCAAAATTCCGCCAGTTATTTTTTTAAAATGTCTTCGTGAAAATACCTTATATTCATAATCCTCTGGTGACAAAGTGTAGTTGGAGAGATTAACATCATTTTCAGGCAGTTCATTGTACGCGTATGCACGTGTAGAGAAGTCGCAACCACCGATAGGAACTCTCACAAAGTTGTAATCCAATCCCTTGCTGCTATAATATGACCTAAAGGGAATAAGATATATTAGCAACTTGGCTATACAGAATTCAGACCTGAAACATTATTTATTTGTTTATGTAGCAACAAAACGTTTCAATCAGCCGTTTCAAAAATTGTCTTGGATAGGTAAACTGCAAAATGGTCTTATGATATCTATCTACGTTCAAACATTTAATTTATGTCGACTCCTTAGTTAGTTCTCAAATTTCTCTATTTTGTACTTGAAATACATACTTATACGTTTTAGAAGCGTCACGAAGAACACAAAACTTTTATTTACGTACTAGCTTCCCGCCCGCGGCTTCGCCCGCTTTGTCTAAAACCTAATCAATTACATATACTAAAACCTTCCCCATGAATTACTCTATCTATTAAAAAAACCGCATCAAAATCCGTTGCGTAGTTTTAAAGATTTAAGCATAATTCTCACCTGATGTTTAGCTGAGATGTGGTCTAAGATGGAACGCGCTTCCCTAGAAGGTACCTTCACTCTACGCTTGAAGACCCCCATAGTGTACTCGTCGGGGAACACAGATTCAGGAAGCATGTTCCAGTCCCTCGCGGTTCGGATAAAGTACCGGCTCATATCACTTACTTTATCAAATAGTCCCGTATAGTTGAATCTAAGCTCATCCAATTGATGCCAGCAGCGTCAGTCACTGATCCACCAAACCCTTGGATTTCTTGATGAGTCTTGTCCGGTTGTATTTCAAAAGTATTACTACACAAGAGGCATAATGTACCTGAAATACGTAATTTTTTTTTAATGAATCGTTAGTTACAAATTATATTTCGTATATAATTAACTTACTTTCTCCTAAAGTTCCCTCGCTTTTATTGAAACGTAGGCCACTCTGAAATATAGGTAAAAAAGTTTTAAATCCGTTTGTAAAATATCTTCACTAATATTGAGGAAAGGTTTGTATGTATGTATGTATGGTTTTCACGCATAAACTACTGGACCGATTTTGATGAAATTTGGCACAGATAATCTTTAGACCCTGAGAAAGAACACAGGCTACCTTTTATTGCGAAATATGTACCACGGGCGAAGCCGCGGCGGACCGCTAGTATGGAAATAAATGCGTATAAACAGAATTACATAATGAACAGATTTGATGCAGTATTATGTAGTTATAAGGTTGTAAATTATGAGTGAAGGAAATTATCTCTACATGAGTACTTAGTTTATTTTTATTAGTTTAATTTATTAAACCACATACAAATAAACTTCTTAAACAGTTTTATAAGAGTTATTACACAATTTAGTTATATCTATTTGATAAATAGGTAGGTAACATAACCCTTTCGCTTTGTTAGAAATTATGTAAACGTTTGTCTTATTTTAATTGCGAGACTTATCTCATAGGACATAGAACATTAATCATCATTGCAAAGGCTTAGATGCGATTGATAACAATAATCTTTTAAGGTACCTAAGTACCTAGGTACATTTCCGTAATCAAAATTTATACTCTTTGTGTTTCTAAGGATTTATGATTTTATACTTTAGGCTGTTTTTTTGTTTCATAAAATAGTATAATCACCTGATTAAACAATCATGCGATTATGAATGTGTTTTCTGCCTAAAAATTTTCCTTGAAAACAAATGAAATAGGTATCTATTGAAAGCACAAAACTATATTTAATTTAAATTTGAATAAATTATTTTCTAATAATCGAATTCGGTAAATTACTTCCTATAAAGTGTTCTATGTAGTTAGTTTCGTTTTAAAAACATGATCCTGAGTAGGTATATAATATGTTCTATGAACATGATTCAATTGAATTAATTTACTGCCATATTTGTTACTAATTATCTAAACCATTCTTGTTACCTACTTATCTAAACATGATGCTTTCTTATTACAAACTAGCGGTCCGCCCCGGCTTCGCCCGTGGTACATATTTACGTTTTCTCTACATAAGAACCATCCTCGTACTTCAAGGAATATAATAAAAAAAGAATTATCGAAATCGGTTCAGCCGTTCTCGAGTTATGCGCTTACCAACACATTTTGCGATTCATTTTTATATTATAGATATAAAACGTTCTTAGACTTAACATTCTTATCTTAACATATTTCTATCTTACCTTCGAAGATGTGTAGATCTTGTACGACCCTTGCTCCGGTTCATCCCTAGTGAAATCGTCACAGTATGTCGCATTACACACACACACAACAGATTGACCTGATATCTGCCTCGCCGCACATGGTGTATCTAAAAATAGTGTATTTTTAATAGGAACATCGAAATAAATCTATACTAATATTATAAAGCTGAAGAGTTTGTTTGTTTGAACGCACGAGTGTCGGGAACTACTGGTCCCATTTGAAAAATTCTTTCGGATTCACGGACCACGGTTCATAAAATACAGCGATGAGGAATAGACTTGGAATAAACTGACAGCGATAATAATAAGATTCTTCTTCTCCCTTTCAACGGAACCCTAAAAGAATACATCGTAGCAACGGTTCAAATCATGTTCAAATATGAAAGCTTCTTCTTCAAATGTAAAATCTCATCAACTGTAGCCTATTTTTAGTTTTCTATTGTATTAAAAATAAATATTTCACTTTGTTCAACTGCTTAAATTTCTTTCAATGTATATTTGCACAAAGATATAAATATAACATCGAATTTGCGACACGCGCAAAAATTTAATTATCATGTTTGCTCTAAGTAAACAATATCCACCGTGGTATGTAGATAATGAGTGTAATAAGACTGTAAATAAACGGTATTTCTCTTGCTAAAATAAAATTATTTTTTTAGTGTTTATGTAAAGAAGATAGTTACCTATAAATTAAAATTCAAACATTAAAATGGACTTCTAGCATAGTAAAAAATCGTTATAATATGCTTCTAGTCTTGGGCGCCAATCACCAAATAATATTTATGCTTAGGTATAGGTATATGTACTACGTAATATCATGTCATGACCGCCTCCTTGGTACCTACAGTGGTTGACGCGTGAGCGTAGCGTCGAGGGGTTCTGGGTTCGATTCCCGGTGGAGACGAAGAAAAAAAAATGTCTCGGTCTGGTTGGACACAGAAGGCTGATCACCTACTTGTCCCTAAAAGAAAATCGATCAGTGAAACAGATGTATAATGTATCTGCCCCTTACCCCACTAGGGGACATGGGACTTCACTCACACGTAATATCATGTACCTACCTACCTATAATATTTGGTAATGAAAATGTTATTAGCATAATTCACTTTATAAATAGTAACTCTATTATTCAAATACTACGTCACACATACATATTTCTATTCTATATTTTAATATTAGATAATCTATATGTAGCTTGTAGATGTACCTAATTTATGCACCTCCTTGAAAGTAATCCTGGCGATGCCTAAGCTTCTGTAGTAAATGAATAATCATGACTATGAGTTCTACTTGTCATACTGCTCATGCTAGTAATAGGTACATCAACATAGTCACCAAATATCTAAGTAAAAATCAATGAAAAATGTTGTGATATTGCAAATGGAAGTCCTCAATAAAAATTAAAAACATTTCATGATTTTTTTTTTAATTTCATTAAAAATTTTAATTTTTCTTACCAAAGTGAAAACTTGGATGATCTTCATTCCTTGTTCTAAAAAATCTATAAATTATTAGTTAAGTATACATTTTCATTATTTTACCAAAAATTTCTTATAAACTGCTTCTGCTTTGGTTCTTACTCAAAATATACACGAATGTCTTATTGTGGTATGGGATGGATCCTGTGTTCTTTGAATGTGTTCGTAAAATCGTAGTTAAATTTTTCCAAAAATCTCTTGGAGGTCTTTACAGTGACATATCATATTCTAATCATGATTCATTTCAAAATTATATTTTAATACCTACCTAAGTACATGAAACGCTTATGAAACGTAAAGGTGCCTAGGTAATTGATTGATCTATGAACGCATGTAGCCAAAATAAATGAAAAGTATCTCACCTGTCTTAATCGTAACGAAACAAGAGACGAATATGCACAATGCTATAATATTGGAAATCATTTTATTTATTTTTTAAATTTAATAATTTTGACTTCCTACTCCCTCTGCGTCTTGGAAGTGAAGATTCAAACGCAGACACGAAATATATATATTCAGAGTTATCTGTGTTTCTGTTGTCTTAAGGAAATCTGCTATTACATTACATATATACATTTTTATAATATGTTTGATCAAATAACGCATATAAACAGGGCCGGCCGGTCGCGGTGTCGACTAATATATATACCTACATTAGACTTTTTTCCTAGGGAAATTAATCGACATCTTCTTCTTCTTATATATAAAAATGAATCGCAAAATGTGTTGGTAAGCGCATAACTCGAGAACGGCTGAACCGATTTCGATAATTCTTTTTTTATTATATTCCTTGAAGTACGAGGATGGTTCTTATGTAGAGAAAACGTAAATATGTACCACGGGCGAAGCCGGGGCGGACCGCTAGTTTAAATAAATAACCAATTCAAAAGAATTCAATTTTTTCCATCAGATTCGTATTTCTGATTTTTGTAAAAGGCTACACCCGCTTGAAGCACCCTAATCTTCGGAAAACTTCCTTCCTTCAACTACGTTGTTCCATACTGTCGTTATTCTGACATTCTTCTCTCGAGTCCTGTGCACCCAAATCACAGTATTACCATATTTCCTATAATATTGTAATACTGTGACCCAAATAGCAGCGCTAAAATTCATTCGTTCTTGAGTACCTTATGAATATAGTGTAACTAACATTATCTATCTTTATTTTATTAGAAAGAGAAGATGAGCTCCGAAATTGAACTACTAATGTGTACTAAATTTAATTACTACCGACCTACCACGCAATTTCTACAGAAAAGAGCATGGAATTCTGGAGTTGCTCAACAAATCTTGTCACTGAGAAAAGAATTGGTTTTTATTCGATTTTCTCTTACTATTTACTTCACTAGAAAACTACTTAATCGATCTATTTTAATTTTTTTAGCTCCAGAATCCGTCCTTGGAATTTGTACAAACTTTTACATTTATTTTATTATGTCAACTCTAATGTGTAGCTTATCTATGGTTTTCAAGAGAGAGGTAGGTATTTAGTAGAGAAATTTTTACATTTTATTTTGCATTTTTAACTTATTTATGTAAAATGCTCTAAAGCTAGTATCTAACCTGTCTAAAGTCCAAAACGTTTTCACATAATAACATACATAGTCGGATTCGCGACAGAGGGTTCTGTATAAATAAGATAAAGCACAGAGATAAAGGCTAGATAAGTATTAGGCATTTATGCAAACAAAAAATTGAAGACCCATAAACTCTATGATCGTGTTAAACGTTGCCTATCCCGGATTTTTTGTTAAATTGCCGGTGTAGCCGCAATCATCTCTGAAATCAACTGTCTATAAAAGACTGAACGGTTCATTAAAGTTAGGCCACTGAATAGACTTGGAATAAACAGACATCGATGTCTCAATAAAATAAGATTCCGTTTTTCTTAGTTCGGAACCCTAAAATAATATATCGTAGCAACGCGAAGGGTTCAAATATAAGAGCTTCTTCTTCAAATATAAAAGCTCATTGAAACTTTCTATTCCTCTCAACTTTTATAAATGGTTTCATGATCAAAAACTGAAAATGATCTTAGGTTCTTTAGTAAATAACCTTCATAAGGATAAAATGGCCTATTTTTAGTTTCCTTTTGTATTTAAAATAAATATTTAACTTTGTTCAACTGCTAAAATTTCTTTATTTGATTATTTGCACGATTTAAATATAACATCGATTTGCGACACGTGTATTTTTTTTTTTAATATTTGCTCTTCGTAATCAAATAATCATTGATTTATCGATAGATCATCAAAAGCTTAGATCAAAAGTACTACTATGTCAAATTCTTTTAGTGTATACTTGCGTAGAGAAGTATTTCCTTGTTCTAATAGTGCGTTCTAAAAAATTCTATGCAATGTTCTAATACTGTTACAACACTGAATGTTTTTCTTTGCTATGACTTTTTCTTTCCCCCCGATTTTCAAGTTTAAACATTATTTTTTTTACGAATTATGTTTAGAGTATGAGATATTAAAGTTGCAGGTATGGAAACCATGTTTAAGGTTTAAATAAAACAACAAAAATTGTGAATAGAAATATATTCAAGAATAATCTTTACAAATGTTTTTAATTATTTAATTATATTGTTATGATAGAAGGATGATGCAAAAAAAACGAGGAATACTTAAGTATATATTTTCTTTTAAATTTTCAGGACTACCTACATGAGAGGCACCAGCTTTCAATTTTCAAATAAACTGAATCGAAACTTTTGAGGTAACAAATACGAGAAAAAAAATTGAATTGACAACTCCTTTTTGAAGTCGATTGATGACCTTTGCATTGTGTTAACAGATAAATCATCATCAAATCATAAACATCGTTAGTTCATAATCTTTCTAGCTAAATTGAAATTTACAATATGTAATTACAATCCCGCGACAGATTATAAAACTAAGGGTCGGCGCAGATATGGCGCAGCGCATTTTTCACTGCCAAACTATTATCGACATTGTTATCATCAAAATAAAATTCAAAATCAAATAAAAACAATTTATTTCGGGGAGCATCGAAGCGTCACACGCGAAAAGTTCGCTGTGCTTTATTGAATGTTATTTCAATAGGGGCAATGTCGATAATAGTTTGACAGTGAAAAATGCGCTGCGCTTCGCCATATCTGCGACGGCCCTAACAGTATTTTTAATCTTATGATGACATATGTCTGTATTTGAAAAACAACTTAATCTATCTATAGTAGAGCCATTTTAATAGGCAACATTTGACAGTTCAACAAAATTCAACAACGTAACCTAGTAACGACAACATAGAATAACATGATATTTCGTTTTGTTAGAACTGCACATTTGCTTAACTTTTTTCAATTACGATTACATATTTATTATAATAATGACCGATATAAGTAATTTTAGGATTTGATTTTACTGATAAACCATTCTAAACATAATAAACAATTTCTGATTTAAAGAACTGACGTCGCTACAATTTTGTGTCAATAAACCTTTTTTCTTTTTAAATACCAGAGACGTTACTCTAAAAATCGAAATCAGACATCTAGAATCGAATGCATTGATTACTTGGGAATAAAAATTATCATAAATTATTGACATGTGTTTCAAGTTCGATTGACAAATGTTTCAAGTCCGTATCGATTAATTCACTTTAATCGATGTTTTTATGCAGGTTACCACCCTATGAAGATAAAATTGATAGACGTCAAATGTTGCCTATTAAATTGGCTCCACTATAGTTATAGAACATAATCTTACTCTAATAGTAAACTATAATAAAACACGCACACATACGCACAACCAAATATTTCATATTGAGATTAGAAAGTGTTTAAATTCATTTATTTAAAATAAATCTATATACATATGTACTATATATACAAAAATAATTTATTTACAGCTAAAAATAATTGAGTATGACACTATGTAACATTACAGAAATATTTTTAAGGGGTTACAAAATTTTCACCTAAACTTCATAAAGATCGACGAAGAATCGTTAGTAATAAAAAGTATGAGAAATTAAACTAATTTTTATTGCGCTAATAAGTGTCGTTATCGATACATACAACTGATTCAACATAATACATAGATGAAAATAAATTTTTCTACCTTATCGTTAGACTAGCCGATTGACCCGACTTGTCTTATTTTAGCCAGAATAAATTAAGATTTAGCCTATGTTATAGTTTTTTGATCGTAAAATAAATAAAAAATCGGTTCAATGGTTTTAGGGCAAGTATAATAATTCTTTAAAATGGAACCAGTATTTGACGCCATTTTTTAAATCGAACTTGTTATGGCACTTTTAATTTGTTCATGCAATCCTGTTGAACCTAATGCATTTTTAAAACCTTGCAATATAGTATTTTCTAGTGTTTGATTTTACGCGAGTATTATAGATTTAGAAATTAAAGATTTAAACGGATTTTTAACGCTGTAAAGTGTGCGAAACGTCAGGAAAATAATATATTGAATAAATCGCGCTAAAAATCCGTTAATATTTTTAATATCTAAACATTGCCATAACTCAATACATATTATGATACAGAAAAAAAAACTTTCTTTGTTACACATAATTAAAAATAGTGCATAGTTTCCACTTTGAAAACCGCAACCAATATTTATTTCTACTAATGTTCAATTATTTTATTACATTGCCTCTTGCATAGAAACAATAAAACTGTGTCCACAAACGCACGATGCGACGTTGTCGCGAATCGAGATACTATTACTACGTATGGAGAAGACACCGCCTACATCACTTATGTTCCGCTCAACATAGGTCAACCGGCCACACTGCACTCAGTCGCTTTAATAGCACGATGGTCACGTTCATGTTATGTTTGTTTTAAAACAAAAAAAACATGAAACTCATCAAAATATATCAATTCAAGTGTGTTACGATAATAATATTATACTAATCATTCAAGTAATGCGGCACAGTGCAAAGGAGTGTTGCATCGTTAATTAACTAGATAATCATTTTTAAAACTTGGATCGAGCAAAATTTTTGGCGGGCGCCATTTTGCGTCATTTATCATAGACTAAAAATTTAAGAAATGGCATTGGGTATGAAAGATGTCTAAATAGTAATATTACACGACGTAAATTTTTATAGTGGAAAATAATAATATTACACATTTATGTACTGTGGATATTATTTGAAAAAAAGGTTGAAATCTTGAAAGATGAAAATCAATTACCTACGTATCAATTTTTTTTTTTGTTACATTGATTGGTTTTAATTGAAAAGTTTTTAATAAGTTTATTAATAATTTCTTTATTA
>CAJQZN010040940.1:0-14055 GCA_907164685.1 Colias eurytheme | reverse complement strand
CTTCACAGTACGATCACATGTATTCAAACGCTATCGATCATTAATACATATATAGCTTTGTACGCAATTAAGCCCTAGCACCTTTTCCGATCACACCCCAACCATTCAGGTTTGTCTTGTAATTAGAGGCTATAAAATCAGTAGTTGGCCACCTAACGAATGCAGTATCTTCACATACCCAGGATTCCCGCATACCTCATCTAGAAACATCTAGAATGCGAACAATTTCCAAGGATCATTTAAGCAATCTCACGGCCATAAGTGGGCACAAAGTCGGCGCAGTTTTTGCTTGCACCGAAGATCGCAAATAAGTTTTTCAAGCATCTTGACCTTTCTTTAGACCTATTACTGATACTAATATGTGCTTTAATAATACATATGTTTATGTATTATAATCACAAGTGTTATTCATATAAAAACAATTATTATAACAAACTGTATCTACCTAGTGCACACTAAAAGTTTTGCGTTGCAGGCCACCCATAAATATTTGAATTTTGAATGTTATATTTTTTTAACATATGAAGTCTCATTAGTTGTAGAGAAAAAAATTGGGCGGGAAGCGCTTGTCAATTGTTTTTTATCTCAAGTTGAAGTTCGTTATCCGTAGCAAAAATGGAACTAGCACGAAACAATTTTAGGGCGGTGATTTTTTATGATTTTAAAAGTTCTCTTTCTCCGAAAGCTTGCACTGCTCGCCTTTAAAATACTTTTGGGAGGGAAGCACCTTAGTTGAGGACTATAAGGCATTGATATGCTGAATTTCATCGCGGCCATGTTTCTCTCCATGATGACATTCGTGAAGGTCAACCCTCAACTGCGATCACGGAGGAAAATATGGCTTCCGTCAGACGACTAATTTAAGAAAAGTGCCATATCACTTATTAGGAGATTCGAGGACATTTGGGGATTGGTATGAGCCAAATTCAGAAAATTTTACTTGAACATTTCAAAGTTAGGAAGCTTTGTTGCCAGTGGATTGCTCACAAACTCACTCCAGAACAAAAACGACATCGAGTAGATTGGTGTAAAGAAATGCTATTAAGGTTGATGTTCCGACCGTCCCTCCATACATTTTTGATTACCTCTAAACACTTAACACAGACACTATTTCTTTAAAACTAATCATTTTATCACTTCTCTATAATGAAATGTGTGCGCGTTCGACCTTTTTAATCAATAATTTACAATATTTACTTAGAAAAACAACAGTAAAATACCAGAAAAATTTGACACTTCTACAGTAGTGTGCGTGACTTTTGCCAAGCGAAACACGACATAAAGCACGACATCTAGCGCATAGACTATATACTTATTACAGATCTAGCGCGTCAATGTCTAAACGAAAGGCGATGTTTAGACATTGACGCGCTAGATGTCGTGCATTCGCGTTCGTTATCTTATACATAATGAGCATAATTCTAATAAATCAAAGTTCTGTGTAAAAATTGAGTAATTTCATTTCCAATCGTTCAAAGAAAATAACAATAAAATAAAATAAAACTAATGACCTTAGAAACTATGTTTTTTTTTGTAAACAATTTATTACTCATTATTGTTCGTCCGTCGTAGGTCTGTAAACTGTATTGTACACTGAAGGTAAATGGTACTGTAGGTACTTTAGTTCGGCGTCGTCGCTCGTCGGCTTGATATAAAATTACATTCTTGATTTCATTGACACGCGCTATGATTTGCGCGCGGAATTTCTTGTGTTGTGAATTTATTTTTGTATGCTATGCATTTTTTGATTCAAATTGCAATATTTCTCTAGTATGCATTTGAGACTATATTGTAAATTGTAATAATTGATCGTGGGTATAGTAATTAATTATTCTAATAACGCAATTAGTAATATGTATATGTATTTTCGGTGGGATTCAAAACAAAAAATTGGCCCGTGATTTTTATGAAATTTCACCACATTGCAAATCACATCAATCATAGTTCATACACATGTATGACGAAAGTGATTAGTATTGTGGCTAACATTGACTCATCAGTTCATCACTGAAACCAGTGATAAATCAGTACCTATATCATATTGTGTTTGAATATTTTTAAACAATGATATAAGTATACAATTATTATAAATCGGTAAACTATCAAAGTAATCACAAACTTGCAAACATTGGTAAAATGTCCAGTAGTTTATGAGCCTATTCATTACAATCAAACAAACAAACAAAGTTTTCCTCTTTATAATATTAGTGTAGACAAACACTATGAATACGATCACGAATGCAAATTCGGGGATTTTCTAATTATTGCTAAATAATAATTGAATTCGTTTTGAAATACTCTATAATTTTTAGTGTATAAATAGACATTTATAATGTGGTGCTCATTTTTTTTGTACTGCTAACTAGTGTTGCCGCTCGATTGTCCACTATCGATAGTCTATCGATTAACTATCGATAGTTGGGGAAAAGCAATAGTATCGATAGCACTATCGATACTATCGATAGTGTCGATACTATCGATAGTATCGATAGTCCTATAAGCGTAAATACTATCGACACATAGCAATACCATCGATAGTATCGATACTATCGAAGCTCAATATCGAACGAACTATCGATACTATCGATAGTGTCGATACTATCGAAGCTCAATATCGAACGAACTATCGATACTATCGATAGTGTCGATACTATCGATAATATCGTCCCATCGATAGTGACCTTTTTCTCGATAGTATTGCTTTATCAATAATATTATAGTGGATGACAGAGAACTAGATGTTAGAACTAGATGTCTCTTTATTACAACGATTAAACCAAATACTAGTCTTAACTTTTAAACTGAGTCATAATATGGGTCGGTGGCACTGACTGACCCATTATACCAAGAAATCGTGAACAATACTATTGCACAATTTACTACTATCGATAGCTCAAAACTATCGATAGTATCAGTACTATCGATAGTATCGATTGTAGTTGCAATATTCAGTAGCAATAGTATCGATACTATCGACAGTATCGATAGTATAGCAACTATTGGCAATCAATACTATCGATTTTATCGATACTATTGCAGTTCATCAATAGTATTCCATGATTAACGCTATCGATAGTATCGATAGTATCGATAATATCGATACTATCGATAGTGCTATCGATATTCTGACTTATTTTCAAGGTCAACTATCGATAGTCAAACTATCGATAGTTCGGCAACACTACTGCTAACGCTATTGTAGGTACCTATTTTCGTTGTTCAATGGATTATGAAGACGAGTCACACAACGCCATACGATAGTGATGATGAATGAACATTTCAATAAATGCATGCGTGTTTTTTTATGTTGTTTTGTAATTGTTAATTGTTTCTTAAATAAAGAAATAAACTAAATATTTAAATGATGATTTGTTATTTGCAACACAACTTTATATTTGAGATTCTTTACAAATGTATATTTAGTTTTGTATCATCAAATTTATAAATTTTATTCCATAGTTTTCAAAATTAAATGTAAATGACCATAAAAACATTAATAAAGTAAATCATTGATGTAAGGTCAGGGAACGTAATACATATATACATCTGACCATGTAGAAGCTAAGTCTTGTTGACTGCTGAAGTCTGTAAAGTTTTGTTGTCTGCTGAAGTCTGTACGCAATGAAAATGTCTGCCGTTTCGAAAATAAGTTTTTAAGACCCTAATAAATAAAATATATGAATGGCAGATCTGGTCAAATACTTTCAAAATTGTATTTTTTTCAGCACTTTCATAAGTGTCTGCCAGAATGTTATCCGCGTGATAATGGTCTGCCATTGTTATTTTCCGATAGTAATAATAATCTATTTTCAAATATCAAAATGGCAGACGTGGTCAAATGGTTTCAAAGTTCGCCAAAAATTTCCACCTGTCTTACCTAAGCGCGCGCCCCGTCCACCACTCTGGGCTTAGTGACTCCTCATCTCATGTATAGTAGGTATAGGGGAATCAACACACAAAAATCCAGGTCTGGTCAAATACATACAGGTAGCTTTGCGCTAGCTCTCTAGCTATTACTTCTTATGGAGAGAAAACGTAAACATGTACCACGGGCGAAGCCGGGGCGGACCGCTAGTAAATAATAAAATAATAAATAGTGTATTAGATTTGTTATTGTATCTTGTATACCTACGAATAATTATTCTTACGTCTTGTTGGGAAATGTTCAAATACCTACCTATTGAAATAATTTACTGTTACAAATCATTAGTGTTATTAGTTTTGAGTGAATAGGCATGGATCAGAAATTCAGAATATAATATGCTACTAACTACTCAAATACATACATGTTTACACAACAAACACCACTGACCTCTATAACTATAAGTTATAGAGGTCAGTGACCGTCAGTGACAAACACTATGGATACCTACGCTCGCGAATGCAAATTCGGTGATTTACTAATTATTGATACCTAGTCATTGAATTCGTTTTGAAATAGCCTGTACTTTGTAATTTTTAGTGTTATAGACATTTATAAAATGTGGTGCTCATTTTTAGGGTTCCGTAGCCAAAATGGCAAAAACGGAACCCTTATAGTTTCGTCATGTCCGTCTGTCCGTCTGTCCGTCTGTCCGTCTGTCACAGCCGATTTACTCGGAAACTATAAGTACTACAGTGATGAAATTTGATGGGAATATGTGTTGTATGAACCGCTACAAAAATATGACACTAAATAGTAAAAAAAAGAATTGGGGGTGGGGCCCCCCATACATGTAACTGAGGGATGAAACTTTTTTTTTCGATGTACATACCCGTGTGGGGTATCAATGGAAAGGTCTTTTAAAATGATATAAAGTTTTCTAAAAAACATTTTTCTTAAAGTGAACGGTTTTTGAGATATCAGCTCTCAAAGTCGTAAAAAGTATGTCCCCCCCCTCTATTTTTATAACTACGGGGTATAAAATTCTAAAAAAAATAGAGGTGATGCATGCTAATTAACTCTTTCAACGATTTTTGGTTTGATCAAAGTATCTCTTATAGTTTTTGAGATAGGTTGATTTAACTGTAATTTATTATATTTGCTGCTACGGAACCCTTTGTGCGCGAGCCCGACTCGCACTTGGCCGGTTTTATTTTGTAATAAATCATCCCGAACGCTATTGTATTTTCGTTGTTTTATTTCAAGTGAACACCTAGGTATACAATTTTGTCACGAGCCGCCTCTGGCCTCTGGGTGAAATAAACAAGTCAAATGATTTTTGTTCTAATTGTATTTTGGTAGTAGTTTGTTTAGAATTTACATTACCATTGTTTAATTTTTACCTACTATATTTTACTAAAAGTCGAGTGCGTCGAAATCGTAAATATCTTTTTCACCTTCCTGGTTTTTTTTCCATAGTAAATAGTGTTTTAGATTTGTTGTTGTATGAATAATTATTCTTAGCATAATATTATATCATAGGTATATGCTACTTCAAATACATGTTTTGATAAAAAAAACAATAGTGTAATGTAATAAAATAAAACTGCGTTTTATTGTAATCAATTTTGACATTATTTATTTCCCAAAATTACAACAAAATAGTTTACGCCAACAAATATAACTTTTATTTTTATAACAATCCTACTTGTTTTACATTCACGCCATCTAGACTTAAATCTTTATCATTTTTGTATACGTCTGTGTGTGTAAACGACCCTGTATGCAATGACAGATGTTATAATGCATTTTTTTACCGAATTGGGTGGATTTTAAGGCAATGATATGACATATTTCAATAAAATATAATATTCAGTAACCGCCATGACTATTCCTACGACCTTAATCTTTTCCAATTACGCAAAAACTCAAATAAACTAGAAATGTAGAATTCAGCGCCATCTAGCGGGACATTGGCTGGGAACAGATCGTAGCAATCACCTACAATCACAGACATTCTAATGATGTCTATAATATCGTTACAGGATATGAAATATGAATATATTGTTATATTCCAGAAAGAAATCACCAATATTCTTTGGGGGTGTTTGAAAGTGACACTGAACCAACAAAATTAAGGCAGGCGAGAAGGGTCGACAAACCAATGATTGCGTTTTTTTTCTCTAACACGGGTTCTGTCTGCACTATACCACTTGAGAAACAAAATACTGTTAATGCTGAGTCGTACACCACTATTTGTTTGCCCAATGTCTTAGAAAAAATGAGGGAGAAGCGACCTAGAAGTCGCATCTTGTTGCACCATGACAGTGCTTCGGCGCACACCGCAAACAAAACAAAGTCATTTTTGGTTTCTGAAAACATAGAGCACGTGACCCATGCCGCACGCAGTCATGACCTAGCACCGTACTATTTCTTCGGTTTCCCAAAAATCTAAGATTCAATGAGTGGTTAGACATTTACGTGGCCAGAAGAGGCCGTGATTGCTTTCAAACAGCACGCAGAAAACATACACTCGGACCAATGGTCCTCATGTCTCCAGAAATTGTTTGAACGGATGAAAAAGTGTTTTAAATGTAACGGAGAATACTTTAAAAAGTAGTAAATATAATATTACTCAAATAAATTGTTTTATTTATGAGTTACGCAAAACTTTCAGTGTGGCCCACGTACTATGATCACTAATAGAATTTTATCTGTTCGTTAATGTATCCAAAACTACGTAATGAATTTGTTTAAAAATGTCTTAAATAGTAGGTTTTGACTAGAATATCTTAATGCCATAATATCTTGATCTTTATATAGCGAGATCCTCGAAAATTTGGTGAACCAGTTTTTTTTTTATTTCAGCTCTATTTCTGTTGTCCCAAAAATAACTTAACATTTCTAAACATTTCTTTTTAATGCGTTTTTATTGACACTTACTATTCAATTTAGAGATCACCAAAATTTACTGTTAATACAGTTTTTTAATCAAACTATACCGTTACAGTTCATGCATAATACATGACATGTGATTTACATGGTATCAAAACACTTCGGGACTAAATCAGCGATTTGGCCATGTCGGCAATTTAAACTGTAATTTTCCGGTTAAACGGTAAATTATCATAACCGGGTGATTTAGTGCGGTTTTGAGATTAATTTTTATATTAAACAGTAGTTGTAAACAAGTAGTAAGCACTGCTAAGTATAAACATAGTATAAAGTATACAGATAACAAGTAATTTATCTTCGAACAAAGGTATACGGGGTGTAATCGTTAAGTGTGCACAGGCGATTATTCCGTAACTATTACAGATAACAAAAAACTTTAAACTGATATCGAAAGTACTTAACCTAATGAGTAAAATGGCCATAATAAAATTTTAAAAATAAAATTTACTATGTACTTTCGATATCAGTTTAAAGTTTTTTGATATCTGCAATAGTTACGGAATAATCACTTGTGCACACTTAACGATTACACCCTGTATAGCGCCGTTTTTATGTACGCGGAGCACTTGGCCACGTTCACGTACGTACGCAAGCTTGACGCACGCACACAACGCCGCTCGGTTCCTTCTCATGAACCGTTCTCGTGAGGGGCGCGCCATTGCTGTGAGCGGTCGGCATTTGTTTATACAATTATTGACATCAATGTGTCAAGTAACAACCCTGCGCCTCGCGAGTTTAGGGTACCGTGCGCTCCTAAACGCCGGGAGATGGCCTACTTGTCTCTTTATACTATGGTACATAAAGGTGTTAGTTTCGCGATACCTAATGAGGCTCATTAAATAAAACGATTGTAATGATAGATGGCTGCGGAAGTGGGTTCGAAAGGCTGTAATTTATCCGTGTTAGAAATGGAAAGAGGTAAAATATTGTGGTAGTAGGAATAGGTATTATGCGAATAATTAGCTACGTAGGTTAAGGTATGTTAGAAATTTAATGAGGAGGCAGTTGTAAATTATGGTACCTACTTTGATAACTTTTCCTTTACTTAGGAGTTAGGGCTACAAAAACTTCTCATGAAATGCATGAAATCTTTATATTTTTATAACATAATTATTGTGATCATAATATTCTAGTCTAAATCATTAAAAATATTGTAAAAAGGTCTGCTGGATAAAGAGGAAATCAATGTTTTTTTATTTAATATGCAACGATAATTTGATTCCAGACATGAACTTCGATTATTTAAAAACAATATCCAGAAACATTGGATTATTTAAAAACTATATCCAAAAAAATTGACAATATGTTCCCCTATATCACCCAATATACAAATCATCCTACAAAGGTTAACTTCCAATGAAATAGATACTATGGAAATACGAATTGCGAAATCATATCTACGATAGATACTTAGGTATTACATAAAGAGATATTATTGCTTTATTAAAACTAATCCACGTCTTACGAGAGGTAATTAATTTTGTATCGTTTAATAAATTCTTCATATCCTTTAATTTATTTAACTCTCATTATATCATGTATCATGATTAGCTTATAAGGTAAACAAGCTTTGACTTTTTATTTCTAAATTATTACAAAAATGGAGTTGAGTAAAAAACTTTATTGCAAGTTTATAGAACGTAAATTTTCCGTTCCTAAAATGTAACATTTAGCCTATTGACTTACTTTTAAGTACTCATTGAATTTATCACATATAAATTATGCGAGAATTCTAACTTCGATACAAAAACATACTGTGGTGCAGCAAAGTAAATATGAAAAGACCAAGATTCAATAATAATGAATTTATATACAGTGTGGAAATTTTCGATCATTTCAAGTGCTTTCCCTCCAGGGCCCATCGAAAATTTCCACACTGTATAGTGCACGTACGTTTTTAAGATCACAACGAGTTTTCGAGTCGAATTGACAATTGACACAATGCACAGCCAGGGTATTGATGGTTGGGTAAAAGGTACATCAGAAATCCCCTCAATTTTTCAATCACGTTAAATACTTTACATAGAGTTCCCATTTATTAAACTTTCACCTCTATCAAGCTTATTTTCAACACATAATCTATATTCACACTGCCCTTTATCGCATACCATGCATGGAATATAAACCCGCGGTCACACTATCGGATAATCTGAGCCATGCTTGGTGTACCGCTATGATGGATGACCAGTGTGAAATGAGCCGTATGGATGATAGTTGAATTATAATGGTTGAGCGTTAGTGTGACTTTGGTTTTATATAATTATTGTGCACAATATTTGGGACATGCATTAAAGAAATTAAGATAGCATTGTTTCATAATTTATGTACAAGTACAGCTTTTTCATATGAAAAAAAAACATACAGGCTTCCAAAGTTTTCAAATTTTCAACTTAGCTTTAACATTTATAATTTCATGAATATCAAACAAAAGCTAATCATTGACACAGAAATAAAAACATTTCATTATCGGTACATTCGTTTATCCTAAAGCTTGATTACCTTATCAAGTACCTACTGTAGAAGGTTATTCGTTAAAAATGTACCAAATATATTCTTAATTTCTAATCCCTCCAAACAATGATATCCGACCAATGTATCCGACCGATGTCATTCAACATAATAAGGATATTCCTCATATCTCAGCCCACTGTCAGCTGTTAAATGGCTGCTAACAATCAGATGTAATGCATGTTCAATATGCATACCAGCCCACGTCTTCATGCGGCTCAGGATCTATTGTGGATTTGTCCTAATGCATACACTATTTTGTGTACTAGCTGAGCCATGTTACAAATCTAGTGTCAAAGCTTATGTTCTGCTCATATGCATGGTGTAAGTAGCTTGAAACCTGAAAAAAAGAAAACAGTTAGGTACATACTAACAATCAAAAAAGCAATACATTTAGGTAATTAAACCTACGAAATATTACAATACATATTATCACAGAAAGAAAATATTAGGTAAACTAACAAAACGTGCAAGGTGTGGCAGTACTTTATTCTGCAAATGAGCTGCAATGACCATGATTTACTAGGCCCAAAAACAAATTAAATGTAGGTAACCTAACCTAACATTTCAATTGCTTTTTTTTGCTATAGCGTGGAGTTTGGTAACAGAGTTAAAATGTGAATTAAAAATACAGAAGTCTCTCTTACTATTACAAATATAAAAATATTACCCTCGATAAATCTCATCTACAATAATCTAAAACTATTTCAATAAACTATCTCAAAGGCCTTCGATAGGGTCTGGCATGATAGTCTTATTGGCAAGCTTCCATCCTACGGTCTGCCTGCTGGTCTGTGCGCCTGGATATCAGATTTTCTGAGAGACCGGTCACTTCGGGTAGTCGTCGACGGCTGCTCGTCCGACCAAATGGCTATAAATGCCGGAGTCCCTCAGGGATCAGTTCTCTCCGCAACACTTTTCCTGCTACACATCAACGATCTGCTGAAACCCGGTATCTATGGGTACGCAGACGATAGCACTGTTGTGGAGAGATATGTATCCAGCGCGCGAGCCAGTACGGCACAAATTCAGTCTCTACGGGAGGCGATGGTTGATCGCATGAACTTGTCCTTACAGGCGGTCTCCGACTGGGGCGATGCCAATCTGGTCAAGTTCAATGCGTCTAAGACCCAGGCGTGTCTATTCTCCGCTAAACGGAGTCCATTCCACCTGACTCCGAATTTCCAAGGTGTGTCCGTGCCGATAACTAACCACCTCGAGCTTCTTGGTATCACCTTAACGCCTACTCTGAACTTTGGTTCCTTCATTGAATCTAAAGCCCAAGTAGCCTCAAAAAAGCTAGGAATTCTGGCGAAGGTGAGACAGTATTTCAGCCCGGGACAGTTGCTCAACCTTTATCAAGCACAAGTCCGATCGTGCATGGAATACTGCTCTCACCTCTGGGACGGTTCCGCCAAGTACCAGCTGGAGGCGCTTGAGGCGATAGAGAGGCGTGCCAAGAGGCTCATAAACGACGATGACCTAGTAGGCAAAAAGCTCCAGAGCCTCGGTCACCGCCGCAGAGTGGCCAGCCTATCGGTCTTCTATCGGATACACTTTGGAGAGTGCGCTGCGGAACTGCACGATCTCGTTCCGCCATCCCCGTTCTTCCATCGATCGTCGAGGCGCACAGATTCTAGGCATCGCCATATGGTGGACGTTCCATGTACCCGGACTAAGCGGTTCGGTTCCACATTCTTTATCCGAACCGCGAGGGACTGGAACATGCTTCCTGAGTCTGTGTTCCCCGACGAGTACAACATGGGGGTCTTCAAGCGTAGAGTGAACAGGTACCTTCTAGGGAAGCGCGTTCCATCTTAGACCACATCTCAGCTTAACATCAGGCGAGTTTGTGGTCAAGCGCTTCCCTATTGCCAATAAAAAAAAAAAAAAAAAAAAATTATAACTTCTCATAACCATTCAACAACAGGCACAACGGGACTAGTTACCTAATGAACCCACAGCACAACCTCATTATCTAATATTTTGATACAATCAGTGTAATAACGAATCCTACACTGTGTTACCCACCTACATACTTTCCACACTTAACATCCTACATGCAAATACGTGCAACGTAAAATAACATTTACTCTTTGGTGATAGAGTTGAACGTGAGCAGCAGAAGATAATTTATGAAGTAAATAATAGTCATAAATTAACTGTGTGCATTGGTTGTGGTGAAATTTAACGTTCTTAATTAAAAAATGGGGATTGGTTGGATAGTGTATACATAATATTCACAAATATTAAATTTTTAATACCTTAGTCGATACTAAGGGTTTTAATCAATCAAATATCAAGTCGAACGAATTCTTTGTCACATGACGTCTCTTTACCCAACTGCGACAAAAGGAGTGTTTTGTTTTTCGTGTAAATGTATGTAAGTACTAGGGCATGCAGAACCGAGTCCGGTTCCAAGTTTCTGAAACCCGGTTCCAAATCGACCTCAGAACCGGGTAGAACCGGGTTACCCGGTTCTTTTATAATACCTCGGAAAAAATACGAAATTAAACAAAAGTAACTGTTAAAGTACCTGATGGGCCTTTTATTTTACGCGGCTTGTGTCTTATTTTATTAAATTAACAAAGAAACAAAATTTCAATACTTTTCTTCATTTATCAAAGTACCTTGTTATCATAATATCACATATAAACTTAAACCTAATAAGGTTTAACTGCAAACTGTAAAGCAAAAAACCAAGTGCGAGTCGGACTCGCGCACCGAGGGCTCTGAACAAACCTATTTTTTATAATGTTGTAACTTTAAAATTTATGTTTCTAACAATTTTTCCTTTATCTGTGTTATAAGACGTTACTGTTACCAAATTTAAAGGCTCTGTGTTCATGAGAAGTACCCTGTAGGTTTTAAGTCCCATGCGAATGTCGAAATTTGCGAAAATTTTCAGCGAGTTTGACTTTTTCACAGCATCAAGGGACCAAAGACTTGAGTATTTGATATAAATTTCAGCTTGATACCAAAAACAAAAACATGACTGGATATGAAACAGTAAAATCAACAGCTTTTCAAATTCACGATAAATATAATAAAAATATTTCAGTAGCCTAATTTTTGTCATTTTCGAAGCCTAATTATTATTTTTTTTGGTAATACAACCGTAGGAAACTTATAGCATCTAACAGTTATAGGTTAGACAACCAATCAGAGCCACGCTTGAGGCTTGGCACGAAAATTCGCGATGCACGTGAGTCTGACGTTGCCAGATAGAATAAATTTGTTAAAATAATGCAGCAAAATATAAATAAAACTTTATATTTTAATATTTTGGTCGGAACCGGGAGAACCGGGTTTCATACCTTTCAGACCCGGTTCTCAAGATCATCAAAAACCCCGGGTTTACCCGGGTTTTTCGGAACCGGGTAAACCCGGGTGCATGCCCTAGTAAGTACATATAACATATCTACATACTTTACCTCGCATCTATACAACTATAAATATATACTGTACATTGTAATGTTAAATGGTGTGGTACAATAAATCTATACTAATATTATAAAGCTGAAGAGTTTGTTTGTTTGTTTGTTTGAACGCACTAATCTCGGGAACTACTGGTCCGATTTGAAAAATTCTTTCGGTGTTAGATAGCCCTTTTATCGAGGAAGGCTATAGGCTATATATTATAATCACGCTAAGACCAACAGGAGCGGAGCAATGCGGGTGAAACCGCGCGGAACAGCTAGTGGGTTAATAAATATCTACCTATGTATTTTTCTTTGGCACGTCCTTACAGCCCAAACCGCTGGGCAGATTCTGACTAAAAGGTGTCGTAGTCATCAGAAATGTGGTACTTAGTGTCATTGGTTACTTAAATTAACAGTAGAGTATTTTGTTTTTGATTCAACTTTGATCAACCTACATCCCAAGGTCACCCAATCACAATTATTTATACCTAACACCAAATCCCATCACCACTAATCAAAGCAAAACGAATGTGTGTGGCCGAAGGTACCGTTGGCAACCGTAAACATAGTACCGATCGCAGCCCACGTTAGAGCACTTGAGAACCGTTGCGTAAATATAGTACAGGAGCTCGCTGACGATTTTAGAGGGAACACACTAATATTACGAAATGGAAAGATTTGATTGTGTGCTTGTTTGAAATGAAAGTCTCCAAAACTACTTTTCTTTCATTGACAGAAAGCAACATTATTTTTTTATTGATATTTCTAATAAATAAATAAAAATTTCAAAGTGGCAAGAATTAAGTTATGTGAATAAAATAATATAATTGATACATGTCTAAAATCCTTTAAATATTGCCTTATTCGAAACACAGGGTTTGCACGTAATGAAAAGGTATTTAACAAACCTAACTCTTCGTATTAAAAGTTATTGATCAATTTTATCGAAAATGTCAACTATTTTAGTTTTATTAAACTAGAGAACCTAGTTAATAAACCATACAATAATCAGCAACCAGCTCTCTTACTATACCGTTGTTGACACAGCCCACGTGAACAATCAGCGAAGTTGTGGAAAGTTAACCGAAGAGACGGTACTCACCACACCCACGTGGCATCGAAAGCTTTTCAAATTCTAACCTACCACTCCCTTTAAATCGCTCGTTTGTACGAAATATAAAGAAACAAAGAGATTTGTAAAGCAGTATTATATTATCTGTGATTTATATGCACCTTTTTATGCGAAAGGCAATTTATTGGCTATTAGTCAGTTCTTTAAAGAAACGAATCTTCAATGGCGGCGCTTAT
>CAJQZN010040936.1:0-38762 GCA_907164685.1 Colias eurytheme | reverse complement strand
ATTTTATGTATTGAAAAAATGTTTCCTTTTAATGATCTGTTTCGCTAATAATATTTTTAAGGAAAAGGGTCATCTTGTTTTACCTTCTTGACTAAACCAAAGTTTTTCTTGAAATTCGTGTTTTTTTATTTTAAAACTGGCTTTCCGCCCGCGGCTTCGCCCACTTTGTCTAAAACCTAATAAATTATATACTACAACCTTCCTCTTCAATCACTCTATTTATTAAAAAAACGCATCAAAATCCATTTCCTAGTTTTAAAGATTTAAGCATACAAAGGGACATAGGGACAGAGAAAGCGACTTTGTTTTATACTACGTAGTGATTAAAGGCATAAATTGTATGAATTTCCATTTCCAGGATAGTTCAATAGAAATGAAAGCAATACACAATTTGTCAACATCAAGTGTAGAACTACATTATTATTTGGGTGATGAGTTGATGATTAAAGAAGAAGATGATGTATTCGATGATGACATTCCGTTGATTTTATTGAGCAATAATAGCGATAATTGTGAGGTGAGTTGGTTTGAGTTAGTTTGAGTGTGTTCATATGAGTGTGATATTTTCTAACTTATGTTATTTCATGCCTATTTTAACCTTGCTAATCAGCGATATTATACGTAAAAAATTGTAGTAAGGCTATTTGCGCTTTGGGATTGTCATGTTAAAATGTGGCAAATTTTTTTAAGCTATTGCATAGCTTCTATCGCGAGCCTTGAGCGCGGGGACCGAATCCAGAAATTCTGTAACGAAAAAACCTCACGATCCCCACTCCGACGGGCTCGGAGGTGTTGCTTGAAGGCATAGCATGCAATAGCTTTACCGCGGCAGCCCCCGAGTTACACACATCTTTTTTTTTATTTGGCATATTTTGTCTGATAATAATTAGTGTTTTTTATACTGATCAAAATAATTTATTTTCAACATGCATCTAATCAATGAAAACAATGAAATCCTTCCTATTAAAGTTATAAATTCTAAGTACCAAAGTTATTTATTTTAACAGCTTGAAGACGAAACATCAGACCATTTAAATGTTAACAGCTTAAAAGAAGAAAACAGTGTGGATAATTTACAAGAGCTTGAAGTTAAGCAAGATATTGATTTTGTGAGTATGCTTGAATAAATAAAATTACCTATTTTTATTCATATAAAATATAATGGACAGATTTGGATGAAACTTTATAGAAATATAAGTATACATCAGATTAACACATGAGCTACAGAAATACTTGATTAGGCATGTGGGTTCGTCTGGGGATAAAGCCGCGTGCCACAGTTAGTAAATCTATACTAATATTATAAGCTGAAGAGTTTGTTTGTTTGTTCGAACGCGCTAATCTCGGGAACTACTGGTCTGATTTGAAAAATTCTTTCGGTGTTAGATAGCTCATTTATCGAGGAAGGCTATAGTGCTATATGTATATATCATCACGCTACGACCAACAGGAGAGGAGCCACGCGGGTGAAACCGCGAAGCGCAGCTAGTATAAATTCAAAGCACAATAAGTATGATAAGTATGTAATTTATTTTAACAGCTTGAAGACGAAACATCAGACCATTTGAATGTTAACAGCTTAAAAGAAGAAAACAGTGTGGATAATTTACAAGAGCTTGATGTTAAGGAAGATATTGATTTTGTGAGTATGCTCGAAAAAAACTACCCACTTTTATAAAAATATATGTATATAATGTAATACAATTTTTAAAGAATAGAAAAATTTCAATTTTTTGTATATATTGCAAATCCATACTCATATTATAAATGCGAAAGTAACTCTGTCTGTCTATCTGTTACTCAATCACGCCTTAACTACTGAACCAATTTGCATGAAATTTGGTATAGAGATACTTTGATACCCGAGAAAGGACATAGGCTACCTTTTATTGCGAAATATGTATCATGGGCGAAGCCGGGGCGGACCACTAGTAAACTTAATATAATAAATTAAAATGGAAAAATTAGTAATCAAAGAAATGAACCAACAATAAGCGATGGGTTTTATCCATAGAAATCTAAATAACAAGACACATAGAAGTGCTAAAATGTCATAATTCGTATGAAAACCGCTGTCGCCAAAATCAACACATTCAAACCGAAAACTAAACAGTACACACAAGTAAACTATGCCTTTTATTGGACAGCTTGATTTTAGTGAAAACTAACTTATCTATTAAATTAAGCTTTTGAATATGTATCCTAACGCACGAATTTACGGTTTATTTTAGAATAACATCCCTAAGTATATGAGACTTTTTGCTCCAATACGAACAAACGTGATAATAAGAATGGTCGACTGTGTCATTCATTGTTATTTCGATTACTATGGTGACGCTCGTAATACTTGTAAATATTCTATAATTTTAAGGAAAAACGGCATTATTTCTAAAAAAAAATATTTTCCGATGAAATATTATTCCTTTATAAGTATAATTACAACTTGTGGAAGAATTTCCGCAATGGGAATTGCTGAAACACACCATGTATACACTCATACGTCTCCAGAGCAACTGAACAGTGACGAATGCACTGGTGTTGTGCAAATCACCTGAGTGGCGACAAGGTCACGCACGCTTACGACTTCTAGTGTCTTGTTATTTAGATTTCTATGGTTTTATCAGAATTTATAAAAAAGATTAACAGATTAAATGAATATTTGTTACTTTCACACAAAAACAGCTCATCAGATTTGTATAAAATTTTCTACACTGATAGATTATAGTCTGGATTAGCACAAAGCCTACATCTATACTAATATTATAAAGCTGAAGAGTTCGTTTGAACGCCCTAATCTCGGGAACTACTGGTTCGATTAAAAAAAATTCTTTCGGTGTAATATAGTCCATTTATCGAGGAAGGCTATAGGCTATATATCATCACGCTAAGACCAACAGGAGTGGAGCCATATAAATCCGCAAAGAGCAGCTTACTTATATACTTACCACACATTTTATTTAGCTTTTAATATATTTCAGGAGATAAATGTCACACCTACAGGGTGTTTCGATAAAAAAATATACAAAAATAAGCGTAAAAAGAAAAATAAAACTACAATACCAAATGGATTCTCTTCGCGAATGGTTAGAGAGACAGACGAATATACTGTTATTAAATTAACTAAAGAACAGGTAAGATCTACTTCACTACATAGTATAAAACAAAGTCGCTTTCTCTGTTCCTATATCCCTATATGTATGCTTAAATCTTTAAAAGTGCGCAACGGATTTTGATGCAGTTTTTTTAATAGATAGAGTAGTTTTCGAGGAAAGTTTTAGTATATAATTTTTTAGGTTTAAGACGAAGCGGACGGAGCCGGGGGTGGAAAACTAGTCCTACTAGTCCTATCCTACTAAGAGCGTATACGCACTATGCGGGTAGCCGCATTGCGGGTAGCCGTCCGGCTGACCGCAAGCACAATTATGTACGTAATATTCATTTCTATGCGCACTGTGCGGTCTGCGGTCTCCGCGTCGCAGTGCGCATAGAAATGAATATTACGTACATAATTGTGCTTGCGGTCAGCCGGACGGCTACCCGCAATGCGGCTACCCGCATAGTGCGTATACGCTCTAATATTATAAATGCGAAAGTTTATGAGAATGTGTGTGTTTGTTACTCTTTCACGCAAATACTACTGAACCGATTTCAATGAAATTTAGCACACATATAGAGGGCGAAGGGCGAGGGCTTTGAAAATGCGGGCGAAGCCGCGGGCGGAAATCTAGTAATTTATACCTATATTATGTCATTAGTTTCACCCATACAAACTTACAAACATCGAAAAAATATTGAGCGTGTGTGTCAGAAGTGAAACTTCTATGTCAAGATTCAAAGATACCGTCGCCTTACTCCATGACGTGACGGAATTGCTATGGCGCGACCATTAAATCCTACTCTCAACGCGCCTAAAGAAGTTTCACTTAAAAAAAAAATAATTTCAAGTATTTCACTTAGTTTGGGACCCACTGTCGTACAATTATTGTAAAACATAAAATGGACAAATAAATAATTTATTTAATTTCATATCATCTACATAGTATAAAACAAAGTCGCTTTCTCTGTCCCTATGTCCCTATGTATGCTCAAATCTTTAAAACTACGCAACGGATTTTGATGCGGTCTTTACTATAGAACAAGTGATTCAAGAGGAAGTTTTTAGTACTTATATAATTTATTAGGTTTTAGACAAAGTTGTAAGCTAGTTTCAAATAAATTTCGTAGGTTCTAGAAGAAATGGAAGCGAATCGAAAAACGGAAAAATACAATATGGCGCCGTACAAATGTGAAAAATGTGTAAAAGGTTTTAATTTCGAAGATGTTCTTTTGTCGCATTTGGAAAAACACTCACCGGTATGTATTATGTATATTAAAATTTTATTTATTATTTACTCTAATTATTATTTATATTCATTCATTAAGCTATTGCATAGCTTCTATCGCGGGCCTTGAGCGCGGGGACAGAATCGAGAAATTCCGTAACGAAAAAACCTCACGCTCCCCACGGGGACGGGCGCGGAGGTGTGGCTTGAAGGCATAGCATGCAATAGCTTTACCGCGGCAGTCCCCGAGTGCCACACGTCTTTTTTTAAATAAAATTTGTTATTTTTTTTTAATTTTCATATAGTTTAAGAAAATTCGTATCTTTTAATGCTCCTTGCCAAGAATCCATGCCTTTTTTTAAATGCTTTTACATATTCACCTCCAAATAGCGGAAAGACGCAGGTTCGAATCGCGCCTCGTGATTGAATTTTTGAAGAAAAACAGCATTTCAATTTTGAGTGCCATCAAACCAGAATATAAAATATAATCTACAAAAATGAACTAGTTTTGCACGAAATATTATCAAAATTAATAAAATAATAATAAGTATGTGTTTTTTACAGAAAAATGGCTCTCATCTATGTGAAATTTGCGGCCAATACTGCCCAAGTACTATATCATTGAGAGGTCACATCAAATCGCATACAACTAAGTAAGTAATTACGAACAACTATGTAATTAAAATATATTAATTAATAATATAATAAAATCGTAGGAAAGTCACTGTATATTGATTTTTTAAGGAATTCTTGGAATTTGTTTGTCTGTAAAATTATATATGTATGTTTATCAGCCATCTGGTTTCCATAACACAAGCGAAAGCTTAGTATGGGATCAGACCGTGCCGTGCGTGAAAATTGTCCTGAAATATTTATTTATTACTAGAGGTCCGCCCCGGCTTCGCCCGTGGTATATATTTCGCAATAAAAGGTAGCCTATGTCCTTTCTCGGGTATCAAAATATCTCCATACCAAATTTCATGAAAATTGGTTCAGTAGATTAGGCGTGATTGACAGAGTTACTTTCGCATTTATAATAATATTAGTATGGATTTATTTACAGGTATAAATGTAAAATCTGCAACATAGTCCGTCATTCTCGACAACATGTATTGGAACACTATTCGCTAGTACATACAGAGTCTACGCAAGAATATAAGTGTAAGGAGTGCGAATTCACTACCAAGTAAGTAGTTAGTAGTACTTAATAGTTAAATGTATTTAGATCTGATTTTTCAATACTTGGATAAAACTTATTCGTCGAATCTATACTAATATTATAAAGCTGAAGAGTTTGTTTGTTTGTTTGTTTGTTTGATCGCGCTAATCTCGGGAACTACTGGTCCGATTTGAAAAATTATTTCGGTGTTAGATAGCTCATTTATCGAGGAAGGCTATAGGCTATATATTATCATCACGCTACGACCAACAGGAGTGGAGCCACGGGGGTGAAACCGCGCGGAACAGCTAGTAATTTATAAAACTGCCATTTTAAAAACGTATTCCCCGTATTGCCCGTATTTGACAGTTTACGTGACATTTTAATATTATCGTGTAATACTTTATTGGACGGATAAGTTTTATCCAAGCATTGAAAAATCGGCCCTTAGTTGTAGTTAGGAGTAGATAGTAGTAAGTATCTAGTAGAAGTAAGATGATGTTATATAGTAAAATTTGGATATTACATTGTGTGGGTGTGGGTTAAGATTCTGAGGTATTATTTATAAAAAATGTTTTTTTTTTAACGCACGTAACATTCAAACGATTTTGAATATTTTTTTCAGAGTCGATTTTCTGAAAGAATAACATCTTATGTACCTAAAGTTATTCTTTACCAAAATTCAAGATACCTATATAATTCAATTTGACCGCCTCCTCGTTACAGTGGTTGACGCGTGAGCGTAACACCGAGGGGTCCCGGGTTCGATTCCCGGTGGAGACGAAGAAAAAAAAATGTCTCGGTCTGGAAGGACACTAAAGGCTGATCACCTACTTGTCCCTAAAGAAAATCGATCAGTGAAACAGATGTATAATGCATCTGTCCCTTACCCCACTTGGGGACATGGGACTTCACTACTACATATATAATTCAATTTTTTTTTTGATTCAGCAAGCGTACAGTTATGCAGCGGCATGTTAAAATACATGTGAGTAATGAGAAACACACTTGTCACCAATGTGGGAGGTCTTTTAAGACTCGGGAAATATTGAGAGTACATACTAGGTAAGTTTTGCATCATCATCACTACTATGATGATGATATTAAAACTATTATTTTTTTAAATATTTTTTTTAATAATTTTAATGAGTTTTAGGGTTGATTTTTCAATCGTTGGTTAAAAAACTTATTCATCGAATAACTAATTAAACTACCATTTCAAAAATTACAAATATTATGTACTGTGTAAAATTTTAAAGACCGTAATCTTACTAATAAAATGTTACCCATTCGCTATGCAATGGATTAGTTATTGCAATAACCTGTCTTGTTTTTATGATTGACGTTTCATGTGAGCAAGAGCAGGACATAGCTATGGTAGAAAATGGTAGAAATTTATCCATTGTTTATCTTTTTATTAGTAAGGCCGCTAATCTCTATGATTATCATTATCATAAAGCTCAAACATATATTTATTCGATACTTCTTCTAGAAGCACTTTTGAATCGTCAAAAAATATTTTTAATCAGCAGTATCTATGGGGAAGAAATTCCGTAGTTGGGTCGAAAATACTTATGATACGGTAATTACAGGAGAATTGATTTTTTATAGTAAATACTAGCGGTCCGCCCCGGCTTCGCCCGTGGTACATATTTACGTTTTCTCTACATAAAAACCATCCTCGTACTTCAAGGCATATAATAAAAAAAGAATTATCGAAATCGGTTCAGCCGTTTTCGAGTTATGCGCTTACCAACACATTTTGCGATTCATTTTTATATATAAGAGCTCTTTTAAAATCTTGTCAATCTCTTTTAATAAAGCTATTAAAATTTTAATTTTACAAAATAATAATATATTTATCATGGACGTATAAAAAAAGACGGACGCCGTATTACGAACAAACAACGTGAAGCCACCATAGTAAGCTAGCGATCGTGTAAAGACAATAAACACGCACACACTCTCACCATAGTAAGCTAGTCGGCCGCCATTACGTCGTGAACTACCGACTGATTAACTGCGTCACTGTTTCACAAAAAATATTTAAAATGCCGTCTTGCGTGGTTAAATGGTGTCGCAACAGTACAATTTTAAATAACAAAACACAAGGGATTACATTCCACAGGGAAGCAAGTTATTTCTTTTATGTTTTAATGACAAAATTATTACGGCAAAATTTATAGAAAAAAATACAGCCGCCATTGTCATCAACACAACTGTTGCCATGGCAACATGGCACACACACATGGATGTTTCGCCGCCATTACTAGGCTTCACTCAATGTTTAGGCGATATACCGTCCGTCTTTTTTTATACGTCCATGATATTTATATACATATATTATAATATACATTATAAAGAACTGTCCTATGCCTATGATTGTTACGCGACAACTTTTCATGGATTTTCATCTTCCATATAATATATTCATTCTATGATCATCATAATATTAAGGGCCGATTTTTCAATGCTTAGATAAAACTTATTCGTCGAATAATGTATAAAACTACCATTTTAAAAACGTATTCTAATTGCCCGTATTTGACAGTTTACGTGACATTTTAATATTATCGTGAAATACTTTATTGGACGGATAAGTTTTATCCAAGCATTGAAAAATCGGCCCTAAGATAATTAAAAATATACTTGTTTTCCAGTCGCCATGACGACAAGAATCGATACCACTGCGAACACTGCAACCGAACGTTCATATACAAATCGGTGTTACACAAACATATACGCTCGGTGCATATAGATAAGGACTTTTATTGCGTGGAGTGTGACGCTATGTTCACTTCGATGGTGAGTGGTGAGCTTTAGGGGTTTTATTTTTTTTTTATAAGTGGCGAATGTTTTGACAGTTGTTTGTTTGAGGTTTTTTTTCTTGCGCAGTGTTTTGAGTGGTGAGCTTTAGCGGTTTTATTTTTAATTTGTCTATGGCGTGTTCTTTTTTTTCTTTTGTTTGGCAAATGTTTTGACATATGATTGGTTACTGGCGTTTAAAATAAGAATGTTTGAATGTTTTCTTTTTTTTAGTTGGTGAGCTATAAGGATTTAGTTTTATTTTGGCGTGTTTTTTTTTTTGTTTCACGAATGGATAAAAATGCTTGGAATGTTTTCGTTTGTGTTCCTTATGTGTGGCTGATATTTTTTTTCATTAATGCATGTGTTTAGAAGTTAGAACCAAATATATTTTTGTACTACTTATGTCTATGAATAAGAAATCATTACATTTATGGTTTGGGTTTTTATTATTTTTTGGAGTATAATCTCTGTTCTTTAATTATTAAATTATTATTTAATTGTTATAATTGTTTCGATCCTTATTATGTATGAATATGTTTTATGAAATAAAAATATTTCATTTCAGGAGGCATTAAAGCAGCATTTGTACAAAACAAAGAAACACAGTGATCCATCACAATATAAGTAAGTATATTTTATTGTTTTGCGAATCACATCATAATTTGTTAAGCGTTTCTTGAGTGATATTCTAATATAAATTATTGGTAAAAGCCTATACATATGATAGTCACTACAAAGTGTTCCCTGTCTGTATGTACGTGATAAACTCAAAATCGAATGAACCGATTAAAATTCTATTTTCATAAATCGATGGCGAGGTTCTCGAGGAAGTTTTTAAATAATTTGTTAAGTGAAAAGCTAGATAAAACTGAATTTGATGTTTTAGTTTTATAACATTCGAATGCTTTATAAATATAAATTTTTAAAGAATAGAATAATTTCAATCACTCAGCGGGATTCGAACCTGCGTCCCCTACCTTACCGGGACGCCTGACCACTCCCCCACCCGTGTTCCCGCCAGAGCAATCGCATTTATTCTATTCTTTCGATTTTATTATATGTCTAAGGGCCGATTTTTCAATGCTTGGATAAAACTTATTCGTCCAATAAATAACACGATAATATTAAAATGTCACGTACACTGTCAAATACGGGCAATTAGAATACGTTTTTAAAATGGTAGTTTTATACATTATTCGACGAATAAGTTTTAACCAAGGATTGAAAAATCAGCCCTAAAAGGATTTAAGGGTGCTTTTCCACCAATAATGTGCGAGTAGTCCGGGATACATCGCCTATTTTTGCAAGTGATTACTATCAAGCTAATTTTTCGTGAGTAGCTTTATTTTGATGAGATGCCCAATAATTTCATATACGAAACTCTCGATTGTGGTAGCTACCAGAGAAAACAAGGATAAAATATTTTGATTTGATGGTTCTCAAATATTAATTACTAACTGAATGTTTTTTTTTGTTCAATCTCAAGATAATTATCTAAATTACTCGAATAAATATTTGTCCTACAAAATCTATGGTTTGATCAAAGAAATTCCTTTCGAAAAAAGATCAAAGAAGACTTTCCAATGTGTATCGATAACGAAGTCATCATAAATGATTACTAACCAGCTGATTTTTTTATTTTCACTTATTTAATACTTATATAATTCAACAGACATATTGTCCTACAAATCGCGTAATAAATATTTGAGAACCGTCAAATCAAAAATTTTTATCCTTGTTACCTCTGTAAGCTACCACAATCGGGAGTTTCGTACATGAAATTATTGGGCATCTCATCAAAATAAAGCTACTCACGAAAAATTAGCTTGATAGTAATCACTTGCAAAAATGGGCGATGTATCCCGGACTAGAGGATGTGTAGCGAGGAATGTGTTTGTAAAGAAGCAATCATATCGCTTCATTTAGTTTGAAGTATGAAGTGTTTAGCGTGAAGTGATACTATTGGTTATTTACAAACACATTCCTCGCTACACATCCTCACATTATTGGTGGAAACGCACCCTTATTTATTTAGAAGTTCATGATTTTTAACGCGATTTATTCATTATATTCATCTATATAAAATCCGGAAAAATAGTCCACATATCAACTACGGAGAAATAGGTGTGCGAAACGTCGGGAAAATAATATAATGAATAAATCGCGTTTAAAATCCGTTAAAAATGTATAATACTCGCATAAAATGAAACACTACCCTTATATATGTTTTAAGGTACGCATGCACACTATGCGACCAAAGGTTCCTAACGCGACAGACGTTAGGCACGCACCAGACGAGCGTTCACAACGCGCCGAAACCGTCGCGATGTGTGCACTGCGCCCGTGCGTACAGTACGGCCGATGCCTTAAGATTACACGTAAGGAGAGCCCACTTGCCTGGCGGAAACAGCAAGAGTGCAACGTGCCACATATGTGATAAAGTTTTTAGTGTAAGTGTCAAAAAAAAAGGATCGAAAAAATGGCAAAAAAAATATTTGTTTGTGATTGTTTCATTCACCTAAAATGCCTATTAAATTTATAAAAAGCGCTAAAAACAACCCAAATTATAAAATAGAGCATGTGTGCCGAGCACACGTGTCAGAAGTAAAAATGCTTCAAAGATTCAAGAGCGTCTCTTGGCAATACCGACACGTCATAGAGTAAAGCGACGATTTTAGTATCATTAGAATTTTTGAAAGAAGTTTCAATTCTAACACGTGTGCTCGGCACACACGCACTTTTTTTCATTTTTCGTTGCTCTTTCTATTTATTTCGTGTTATTATGATGTTGACATAGATTTTTAAGTACATATTAATTATTTTACTTTCAATATATCTATACTAATATTATAAAGAGGAAAAGTTTGTAATTATGTAATTATGTATGTATGTATTGTTTTCACGTATAAACCTCTTAACCGATTTTGATGAAATTTGGCACAGACAATCTTTAGACCCTGAGAAAGAACATAGGCTACCTTTTTTTGCGAAATATGTACCACGGGCGAAGCCGGGGCGGACCGCTAGTATTATATAAAATGTTACCATGTTTATTACTTTACTAGCAGTGCTCCGCTCCTGTTGGTCTTAGAGAGATGATATAACTCTTAAACACGACAGTCACTGATCACTACTCTACCCTGCTTTGCGTCTATCGTAAAAAAATAAAAAACAATGAAACCTCGACTATATCTAAAATTGATTTTAAAAAATTAGACAAAATAATTGAACAAATAGATTTAGCACCTATATACTCTATCTCGAATGTTAATATTGCTACTGATGCTCTCGTGTCACTCATCCAAAACGCTATTACTGAAAGCACGATTGTCAAAAAATTATCTGCTAAGAAAAAAATCCTTAAACCCTGGATCACTCCAGGACTACTTAGGTGTATAAAACACAGGGATGCACTTCACAAAAAATGTAAAAAATCACCCAACAACGAAACCCTAATGATCAGCTACAAACGATACAGAAATTTTTGTAATAATATATTAAAAAGAGTAAAAAGACAATTCGATACTAAGGAACTTAACAAAGCTGGAAATAATTTAAAAATTCTTTGGGATACTATAAAAAGAATTACTTACACTACAAAGCCGGTACACCGAACAAGTGATTTACTGTCTCTGTCAAACTCACCGTCTCAGTCTTGTAACGAGCTTAATAGATTCTTTGTTGGAATAGGTGAGAGCCTTGCTAAAAATTTAATCAACAGCCACTCTTCAACGGGGCGAACTCTGCCGCAGTGTAAGAGTCCGGTAGCCTCTTTTGTTCTACTTGAAACCGATCCCAACGAAATTACGACTATTATACATTCTCTTAGAACAAATGCAGCATCCGGATGGGATGGTATTCCCCCTTCCGTTCTTAAACGATATTCGTCAACTTTGGCCCCTGTCCTAACCTATATTTTCAACCTGAGCTTCCAAACTTCTACTTTTCCCAGCTCTTTTAAAAAAGCTATCGTACACCCGATATACAAAGGAGGAGAAAAAGCTTCTCCTGGTAACTATCGCCTCATAGCAGTCCTCACTGCGTTGTCGAAGGTTCTTGAGCGCTTGGTAAATAATAGACTAATAAACTACTTAGAAAATTTCAAACTTATCTCATGTCAACAATTTGGTTTTAGGAGAAATAAAAGCACCACCGATGCAGTTCAGGAACTAACAACTTTCATTGTCAATAAGTTGAACTCACAAAACAAGGTTCTTACAATATTCCTCGACCTCGCCAAGGCCTTCGATACCATTCGAACTTCCACGCTTCTAAATAAACTCGAAATAATGGGTATACGAGGCTCGCAACTGGACTACTTTAGGAGCTACCTAGCGACTCGAACACAAATGGTAAAAATAGGAGCTTACACAAGTAAGGAGCTTCCTATTCACTTTGGTGTACCTCAAGGGAGTATACTTGGACCCACCTTATTTCTTGTCTTCATTAACGATCTTTGTAATGCCTATATACCTAACGCTAAGATAGTATCCTTTGCAGATGACACTGCTGTAACATTCTTCGCAAATTCGTGGTCTGAACTTCAAAATACCGCACAAAATGGCTTTAACTATATACATGAGTGGCTTATTACTAACACCCTGACATTGAATACTTCTAAAACAAAACTAATAACCTTTTCTCTTTCTTCAAAGTCACAACCTCAAACACCAATTTCAGTAAAAGCTCACTCCTGTCACATGCCAACAACAGCTCTGTGTCACTGTCCAACCATTAATTCTGTAGATAATATTAGATACTTGGGCATAACTCTGGATAAACTTTTAAATTATAAAACTCATATTGGTCTCCTAACAACTAGGGTCAGAAAACTTATTTATATTTTTAAAAATTTGAGACACGTCACGAACACTGCCGTTCTACGCACCGTCTACTATGCCTTGTGCGAATCTATTGTCACATACTGTATTGTATGTTGGGGAGGTGCCGCAAAAACCATACTGAAGCCCCTCGAGGTGGCTCAAAGAGCAGTTATGAAAGTCTCCACGTTTAAACCTATGCAGTATTGTACAACCGACCTGTACAAAGATTGGAAGGTTCTCACCGTTAGGGCGCTTGTGCACTACAAGGAATTTTACTGTCCGGCATTCCGATTTTTTACGGTCCGGTGTGGCATGAAAAAACCGATGAATTGCTTGTGCACCTGTCCGTCTTTACTCGGATCAGTGCGGTACAGTTCAAGGAAGTTTGGCGGTATAATGCTGTCATAAATGATTGTTTTTGTATTTTACAAGAAACGAGTAAAAAATATAGAAGGTGAAATATTATATTACTTCGTTATAATAAAAAGTAAAGTTCCGTAAGAGATTTAAAATGCGTGTTTCTCTTATTTATTTTAATCGGTGACGAGGAGCTAATTAAGCTATTCCCACTTGAACTTTAACTTACCAACACTTACTTAGATAATAATTATAGGTCAATGCTTGGTCAATGTATATAAAATAACAATACTGACTTCTCAAATCTCATTGCCAACTAAAAGAAAGTAAAACAAGAGCTTGCTTTTAATTGGCATATGCAGTAAAAACAGTAAAATCCAAGCAAGTGGGCATTATAAATATAAATAATAATAATAAATATTATAGGACATTATTACACAAATCGACCTAGTCCCACAGTAAGCTCAATTAAGGCTTGTGTTGTGGGTACTAGGCGACGATAAATATAATATTTAATAAATACATATATAGATAATAACACCCAGACCCCAGAACAAATAATTGAGTTCATCACACAAATATTTGCCCTGACCGGGGATCGAACCCGGGACCGTCGGCTCAGTAGGCAGTTACATTACCACTGCGCCAACCGCCTCGTCGCATTCGAAAACAATTATACCTACAGCGACTCGTAGACACAAAAAAACCATCCGGAATAGGGAAAAGTAAAATGTCGGACAGTAAAATTACGTATAGTGCACAAGCTAGTATATAGATTAATGGCGTGCCATACCGGACCGTAAAAAATCGGAATGCCGGACCGTAAAATTCCTTGTAGTGGACAAACGCCCTTAGACAACATTTTATTTTACAGACTATTATTTTACAACACCGATTAACACCTCTAGTTACAATCTCGTTTCGACGAAAGAACAAAATCTGCACTGTTCCTCGGCCATATAGCAGGTTCACCAAGAGGTTCTTTTACTTCCTCGGACCCTATTTGTATAACAAAATTAATGATAGTCTTAGCATCTATGCCTTACCGTATTCTAAATGTAAATTAACCGTACGCGTCTTTCTATTAGGAAAAACTTATGACGAGACAGAACAACTTCTTGAGATACTGGCTTAAAGTGTAAACGTGACTCTTGCTTAAATACAATATAATATTTCAGACACACACACACACACACACACACACACACTCACACTCACACGCACAAATATATATACTTTCATACGATACAGTTTCATACGACACACCAGCATTCTCACATCTTAAATTTATACATATTTTTTTTTTCTCTACTCTCTATTCTAACCAATTTTAATTATAATTAAGTATTTGCTAAGAGGCTTTTTGTGAATTTATTTTAGAGGCAAGCTGTTTCTCCTAAACACAGGTTGCCCAGTAACCTAGCTAGGGAAACATTGGCTTGTATAAATTGTTTTGGTAGCCTTTTATTTATATAATTATATAATTTTACATGAATATTAATTGTATATTGTAATAAATTGTAATTGTAATTGTATGTATGTATGTTTAATAATAAATAAAATTTGATTTGATTTGATTTGATTTGATATATAGCCTATAGCCTTCCTCGATGAATGGGCTATCTAACACCGAAAGAATTTTTCAAACCAGACCAGTAATTCCCGAGATTAGCGCGTTCAAACAAACAAACTCTTCAGCTTTATAATATTAGTATAGATTAAGGGCCGATTTTTCAATGCTTGGATAAAACTTATCCGTCCAATAAAGTATTACACGATTATATTAAATGTCACGTAAACTGTCAAATACGGGCAATTAGAATACGTTTTTAGAATGATAGTTTTATACATTATTCGACGAATAAGTTTTATCCAAGCATTGAAAAATCGGCCCTTAATTTACTATTTTTATTTTTTACATTTTCAGCGTAAGGGTGTACTAAAAGTGCACATGCGTGTACATACAGGAGAGAGACCGTACGCTTGCGAGTGTGGTGTCTCTTTCACACAGCTTGCATCTCTCAAGGCACATGAAGCTGCGAAACATAGGGTAAGAAAAAATCCATACTAATATTATAAATGCGAAAGTAACTCTGTCTGTCTGTCTGTTACTCAATCACGCCTAAACTACTGAACCAATTTGCATGAAATTTGGTATGGAGATATTTTGATACCCGAGAAAGGACATAGGCTACTTTTTACCCCGGGAAATAGTTAGGTTTTATCCCGGAAATCCCACGGGAACGGGAACTATGCGGGTTTTTCTTTGACTGCGCGGGCGAAGCTGCGAGTGGAAAGCTAGTAATAAATAAATAAATAAAATATTTCAGGACAATTTTCACACACGGCACGATCTGATCCCATACTAAGCTTTCGCTTGTGTTATGAAAACCAGATGGCTGATATACATACATACATAAATAACTTTAAATAATTAATAATTATACTTAAATAGATAATTAACACCCAGACACAGAGCAAACATCTATGTTCATCACACAAATATTTGCTCCGGGTGGGGATCGAACCCACGACCTCTGGCTTGGAAGGCAGGGCCACTGCCAACCAGTCGAATAAAAAACTATTTCCATTCTAAATTTCATTCAATTCCAAGACATAGCAGCGGCTATTGCATAAACAAAATGATTTAATATACATATAGTGTTAGCATTACAATACGTAAAAATAAGACTTTTTTAAAGAATTGAAAAAAATCATCGCGACGCGGGATTCGAACCCGCGTCTTTCACCTATCAGGGTTCGAGTCCCGCGTTGTGATCGAATTTTTTCTATTTTCTAGTAACTATATTTGATTAAACTTTTATTAATTACTAATTTTTATTTTACAGAAATGAAGGGAGTCATAATTGGTTGGCGCTTTGAAATTTGTGCAGCCTGAAATCGTCTGCGTCGTGCATACATACATACATACATACAGAATTTATTTTATTAGATGATCAAAATATTCGTGGATTTATTGTAATGTCTGACCACAAGAAATGCATGCAACACGGCTTCAGGATATTTTTTTAACTTATCTGTCTGTTAAAATACATTATAATGTATGAAAAAGTGTAAAATGTATAATTTATTTTGTAAATAATGAAATAAATAATTGAAGATATAAGTATGTGGTTTTTATTTTTCCTATTGAAATAAAGAGTATCTATTTATTTACAAGAACGCTCAATTCAACTTTCCTTTTTAAGCGCGTCACACTCGGTGAAGATACTATAGTAATATTTTATGTTAAGATTCTCTAATATAAAATATTACAGTATCTTAAGGTATCCGGTATCAGCGTACTGACCATCATTTTTCTTTTTGTCATTGCGTACTAAGACCCCTGTAGAACCGCCATCCTGTTACAAATGACCCGAAATTTTGTGTCAGTGTTTCGGGTCGTCATCGTGTGTGATGCGCTTAATGGTTGATTTTAATATTACTTAAGTTCTAACAAAAGATATTTACTAAACTGAGTCAAGTGAGCAAAAATGCGTCATTGTTATAGTATTACAACCTTCCGTCCGCTATCTAAAACACATATTTCTACACATTTTTTGTAAACACACTCCAGAATTAAGATTATAATTATTAATATCAGTTGAGATGCAAAATTCAAGATAAGTGAGGCACAATACCGCAAATCGTATTATGAATTATTAATAATCTGAATTCAAAGACAAGGCTGGTTTGCACCATGTAACGATATAACTTTAGCAATAACAAACATGTTAAAATAACGGTAAGGAAAAATATGTACATGTTAAATCAGTCAGACAAATTGCAATGACCAAATATCCCCTAAACACAAAAATTACTCAACCATAAAGTATGAGCGCGAGAGCACATGAGCATGCGCTTCAGAGTAAAATATCTTACTATTTGAAAAATACTGCTTTTAATATTATTTATTTGATTAAGATAAAATTTATAATTAAAATAAAAAATTATCATTTTAAAAATAATTTAATATATTATATATGTATAGAGAAAAATAACATACTAGACTGTAATAGATTAGAAAGGGAACCGAGTAACCATGGATGTCTCACTCTCACTGGATCTAAAATGCATGTAGTGCTCACTAATGGTTGAGTAATTTTGGTGTTTAGGAGATGTTTGGTCATTGCAATTTGCCTGACTGATTAAATATCACATTGTTTATAGTTATCTTTATAACATATCAAAAAATTAGACATTTAAAAATAAATTAAGTTCATTTATTGGAGCTTTAAAGCGTCTGATAAAAGTTTTGGCTCAAGTGGCGCAGGTGTCACTGGTAGAGCTCCAAAAACATTCAGATATTAAAAAGTACACTAGAGACTACTGTGAACCGAAACTTATATGCTTTAGAAAATAAGTTGTGTCTTACGGCTCTGGGATCTGGGACCATTTGTTTGTTTGAACGCACTAATCTCAGGAACTACCGGTCCGATTTGAAAAATTCTTTCGGTGTTAGATAGCTCATTTATCAAGGATGGCTGTAGGCTATATACTATCACGCTAGAACCAACAGGAGCGGAGCAATGCTGGTAAAACCACGTGGCACAGCTAGTAGAAGATATAGCACGGAAAAAGGAAACCAATACTGAATACAGGATACACAAATAAAACACAAATATTTCTCAATTTCATTTATTATCAAAATAAATTCTAACAAGATCGAATCTCAAGTTCACATTTCAACATATTGCTTGATAACAATTCAAATAATTTTCTTGAGCACCGCTTAAATTATATTAACTATACACTTGCAAGATAACAATTTTTGAATAATTATAACTACATAGTATAAAACAAAGTCGCTTTCTCTGTCCCTATATCCCTATGTATACTTAAATCTTAAAAACTACGCAACGGATTTTGATGCGGTTTTTTTTAATACATAGAGTGATTCAAGAGGAAGGTTTTTGTATATAATTACTTGATTGAAGAGAAAGCGGGCGAAGCCGCGGGCGGAAAGCTAGTTAATAATAAGATGAAAATTACAAATATTCATTTACATTGGCTATATAATTATGAAATAAACTGTCCTTTTAAGTGCAACAAAGACATTAATGTTTCTATTAATGTTTTATTTTCTTATTTTGTTTTCTACATACATATTTTATCCATACTAATATTATAAATGCAAAAGTAACTCTGTCTGTCTGTCTGTTACTCAATCACGCCTTAACTACTGAACCAATTTGTATGAAATTTGGTATGGAGATATTTTGATACCCGAGAAAGGACATAGGCTACCTTTTATTGCGAAATATGTACCACGGGCGAAGCCGGGGCGGACCTCTAGTATTTAATATATAAAATAGAACAATATTTAATTAATGTTATATATTTTTTACTTTAGCTTGTGTGCAGTGGCTGTAGGGCGGTGTAGGTAAGTATGTGCGGTGAGGGGCGGGGGAGAGTACCGAATGTTCCGTTTCTTTCTAACTTCTAACTCGTGCTCTTTCTTACCCCCCCCTCCCCCCTCACCGCACATATAATTATTATACCTACACCGTCCTACAGCCACTGCCACACCATATTTTTTGATAAAATATAATTTTCATTCGATTAAAAAATGAGTGACGGAGGAACATATACGAGATTGAGTACATTTTTTTGAAGTGAAACTTCTTTAGGCACGTTGAGAGTAAAATTTCAAGGTCACGTCATGGAGTAAGATGACGATTTTGGTATATCATTGAATCTTGTCAAAGAAGTTTCACTTCCGACACGTGTGCTTGGAACACACGCTCTTTTTTCTAGTACTGAGTTTTAATATTTGATTAACAATAATAAATATATTTCAACTAAACAAATATACATTTTATTCAGTCTTGCCTTATTCCATTTCAGAATCCTTTAATATTATAACCCTTCCAATCTTATATATAAAAATCGCAAAATGTGTTGGTAAGCGCATAACTCGAGAACGGCTGAACCGATTTCGATAATTCTTTTTTTATTATATTCCTTGAAGTACGAGGATGGTTTTTATGTAGAGAAAACGTAAATATGTACCACGGGCGAAGCCGGGGCGGACCGCTAGTACAATATAAAAAAAATTGAACTGACCGTTTGTCATTTTAAAATAACTATATTTTCTCAAGTGTAAGTATTAGATGAAAATATACTTACATGCACTTGAGAAAATATAGCAGTCTTACAGTACATTTACATCAAACGAACATAGAGCTAGAGCATTCTTTCGTGATCTTTTAGTTTAAACGAAAACTCGTATTCACTATTGTTCAGTATTAGAACATTACATAGAATCTTTTCGAACGCACTAAGAACAACGAAAGAATGCTCTACGCCTGTTTACACTAAAATAATTTGACATAGTGGGGTTAGAATGAGCATTCGCTCTTTTGATGTAAATACTATGTGCTTATACTATAATACAATTAGATGATAAAACATTTTAAATGTTTGTCTGTTTGTCTTGCGTAAGCTTTGGAATGTCTGAATCTATTATAATGCGACTTTCGCAGGACGATAGAAGACCTTATAGGGTCTTATTTATAAATAATATACTAACATAAGTTTATATTCTCTCATACAAAATAGAAAGATAGTATGTACATGAGTTATTTTTTAATTATAGTTAGAAAAAAATCATTTTAGTTTCGAACATACAAATAATTTTCTTTAAAAGCATGATAAATTTAATACTAAATGTATAAATGCATAAATTATTTATTTTTGACAATTATTGAATATTATTTTTTTGTCTATGTGTCTATGGTCTTTTGAAACTGTGAAAAAATCAAACTTATAAGCTAACGCAAAAAGCTACAGCCGTTTATGATACATTTTTCGCGTATTTCTACATTCTCAAGGGAATCAATACCTACAGAGTACTTCCCGTGAACACAGAGTCTTGAAAGGACATGTGCAAAAGTGTATGAACTAAAAACACAATCGACAGGAATGAAATGTGTACCAATGGACTGATAATTAATTAAATATAATATAATGTAGCTAGAGCGGCAACTCTGAAATCGTTATAGTATAGGAGCTAGGAGCAAAATAAAATATGTAAGAAATTCGTTTAAAAAATTGTAAAAGTGATACAACATTATTACAACGTCATATTAAGCTACAACATGATGTAAACTTAATTTTAATTTTTAAACGAATTTTTACTTATTTTATTTTGCTCCTAGCTCCTATACTATAACGATTTCAGGGTTACCGCTTTATCTATATTATATTATACTAGCTGTTCCCCGCGGTTTCACCCGCATTTCTCCGCTCCTGTTGGTCTTAGCGTGATGATATATTGCCTATAGCCTTCTTCGATAAATGGGCTATCTAACAACACCGAGAGAATTTTTCAAATCGGACCAGTAGTTCCCGAGATTAGCGCATTCAAACAAACAAATTCTTCAGCTTTATAATATTAGTATAGATTTAATTATCAATCCATTGGGTACACATTTCATTCCTTTCGATTCTGGGTCGTTTTTTGGACATCTCCTTTGATAAAAAGCAACGACTTACAGCACAGAAAAAGGAAAAATTGCAAGAACATTAAAGTTACGACATAATATAATAAAAATATAGGTTTCTTCAGAGCTTTCGGTGCGCGAGTCCGACTCGCACTTGGGCGGTTTTTTTATTTTACTCCACTTCTATATAATATACAAAAGTAATATATTCATTTTTAAATTATGAATAATATTAAGTGTAAATTTTATTTACATAATTGATTTTTCTTACATTTAACAAATTCATTAATATTTCACATTTCTTTATATTTATCTATACATATAATAAAATTTAAGAAACGTCAAACTACATTGAATATAATATATAAAACTCAAAGGTGACTGATATAGTGATCTATCAACGCACAGCCCAAACCACTGGACGTATCGGGCTGAAATTTGGCATGCAGGTAGATGTCATAACGTAGGCGTCCCCTAAGAAAGGATTTTAGAAAATCCATCCCCTAAAGGGGTAAAATAGGGGATGAAAATTTGTATCATGTAAATTTATCTTTTCCACGCAGGCGAAGCTGCGGGCAACAGCTAGTTGAATATATTTTTAAAAGAATAATTGAGGCGTAATATTCAATCTACTATCAATATAGAAGCCAAAATTTTTTTAGAATTTTTGTATGTATGTATGTCCGGGCTAAACTCAAAAAGTACTGCACGGATTTACTTCAAATTTGGTACAGAGATAGCTTGAGATCTGAGGAAGGACATAGGATAGGTTTTATCCCGGAAATCCCACGGGAACGGGAAATATGCGGATTTTTCTTTTATCACGTAGGCGAAACCGCGGGCGGAAATCTAAGCTATGTTGTAAAGTTTGAAATAAACTTATTTGACTACGCGGACGAAGCCGCTGGCAGAAAGCTAGTTTGAAATAAATCAGTCTTTCCTCATACAATTCCGTTTCTCCAATACAATGATGTTTTTCAAAGCGCTCGCTATAACGAACCTCATTTCGTGAAACTTATTTACACTCAGTCTATATAAAAACTTTTGTCCGTTCGTCAATTCCAATGTTAGGATTATTTGCGTATCCCTGTGTATGATTTCCTTGCTTCTTTCTGAGTTCGCGTTCTCTTTGCGTATGTTCGTTTGGCTGAAATAAAAATAATGTACTTAAGTATATAAAAAAGATATTAAAATATGTTTAATACTCAAAACATGTTGTCTATACTAATATATCTTAATATATGTATATAAATCTCGTGTCACAATGGTCAATGTTTGTCCTCAATGGACTCCTAAACCACTTAACCGATTATAATAAAATTCGCACACCATGTGCAGTTGGATCCAACTTGAGAGATAGGATAGTTTAAACATGTACCTAGGTACCACGGGCGAAGCCGGGGCGGACCGCTAGTAATATTATAAAACTTGTTTGAAGGCGCTAATCTCAGGAACTACTGGTCCGATTTGAAAAATTATTTCGGTGTTAGATAGCCCATTTATCGAGGAAGGCTATAGGCTATAGATTATCACGCTAAGACAAACAGAAGCGGAGCACTGCGGTTTTACCGCGGAGCACAGCTAGTCCATACCATAAAAATAAACCGATAAATATGTTGCTAAGCGTCAACCTCGAGAACGGCTCGACTAATCTAGCTAATTTTATTCAACGTTTGTAGTAATCAAAATCTTCAAATCGGAAATTATTGAGATCAATTGACTCGAAAATCGTTATTTTTTTCAATTATTCACATTAAATAAATTTCTGGATAACTACAAACAAACATGTTTGCACTACAAACCTCTAGGACCATTTATTAGTCACTAGCTTTCCACACGCGGCTTTGCCCGCGCAGTCAAAGAAAAACTCGTATAGTTCCCGTTCCCGTGGGATTTCCGGGATAAAACCTATCCTATGTCCCGGGATAAAAAGTAGTATGTCCTTTCTCGGGCATCAAAATATCTCTAAACCAAATTTCATGCAAATTGGTTCAATAGTTAAGGCGTGATTGAGTAACAGACAGACAGACAGAGTTACTTTCGCATTTATAATATTATAATAAGTATGGATTTTTAACATTTGTTTTTTACCTGGTACAAAAACCCCTGAGCAGATCTCTATGAAATTTGGTACAGAGATAGATTATAATCTGAATTGGCACATAGGCTAGTATTATTACACAGGTAAAGCTGACTGCTTGACTAACCGGTTGGCTTGGTTGGTAGTGGCCCTGCCTTCCAAGCCAGAGGTCGTGGGTTCGATTCCCGCCCGGGGCAAATATTTGTGTGATGAACATAGATGTTTGCTCTGGGTCTGGGCGTTAATTATCTATATAAGTATTTATTTAAAAAATTATATATGTATGTTTATCAGCCATCTGGTTTCCATAACACAAGCGAAAGCTTAGTATGGGATCAGATCGTGCCGTGTGTGAAAATTGTCCTGATATATTTATTTATTTAAAGCTGGGTTGCTTAACTAGTATTTACCTTAGAGACAGGTCTATTTTCCACTGCAAGCTTGCTATACCAGGCTTTATTCTCAAATGCCTTTGTATATTATTGTATATTTTATCCATACATAATAGGGTTGTTAGTTCGCTCACACATTCTGGGGTGAATCTGAAAAAAATAATTATTTATTTAACACTATTGTGCAATAAACCAGGTACATAAAATAAAAATTTACAATAAACAAAAGCACAAAGGGCGGCCTTATAACTATACAGTGATTTCTGCCAGGCAACCATGGGGAGAAGGCAAAGAAGCGATAGTTAAATTATTTGTGAAAATTAATAAAATAATGAAAGTTACATTGTGTTTTCTTGATGAATACAAAATCATGAAGCATTAAATTGAGTTTATTTATACATTAAATAAACTTTCACATTATTATTTAACTAGCATACCGCCCGCGGCTTCGCCCGCTTTCTCTAAATACTAATAAATTATATACTAAAACCTTCCTCTTGAGTCACTCTATCTATTAAAAACAAACCGCATCAAAATCCGTTACATAGTTTTAATTATTTAAGCATACAAAGGGACATAGGGACAGAGAAAGCGACTTTGTTTTATAATATGTAGTGATATTATAATATGCTGTTTCTGCAACTGTATGACGTAGGCCTATTTTCCATATCTATTTTAGCAACATAAAGTGTTACATTATTATTTAACCATTTAGAATAATATAATCATGCAATACAATTAGCTTTAAAATAAATAATTTTTTCATGTTGAGAAATTTTAGAACTAAGTAGACCCGCACTATTCCGATAATCATTTTGCAAGGCCTTGTCGAGGTATAGGGTACTAGCTATGTCCTGCGGTTTCACCTGCATTGTTCCGCTCCTGTTGGTCTTAGCGTAATGATATATAGCCTATAATGTTCCTCTATAAATGGGCTATCTTACACTGAAAGAATTTACCAAATCGGACCAGTAGTTCACGAGATTAGCGCGTTCAAACAAACAAACTCTTAAGCTTTATAATATTAGTATAGATAGAGTGCTGCCTATAGGCTGAATTTTTTTTACTGAAGAGTACCTTGTAATTTGACAAATTTTGAACCTAATGCTAGGATAAGATGGTTTAGTAAGGCCTATTTCATGTTACATGGTGTATTTTGGAATTAAAACAATATCTTTGAGTAGAGCACAATAACGGTGGCACATTTTTATTGTATACTGTTAAATCATGTATGATTGACATGAAAATTGTTAAACATTCCCGACAGAACAGATTCCTAATTTTTACACATGTCGGATTACAGGGGACGATGGATAGGCTAGAGGCCGGTATAATGTGGGTCGACTGTACTATGGAAACATTTAAAAGGTTGGTTGTCTCACCTATGTAAAAAAATATATTAGTTCAGAGAGCCTATTACAGTATTAAGGAATACATATATGAAAGATGAAAATCCATGGAGGGTTGTCGCTTAAGAACCACAGGACAGTTCTTTGGCAATGATATATTATGTAGTTAGATATAAGTTACATATTATGTTAAATTGAATTGTATTATTGACATGATTTAAAAAGAGAAACTATGGGGTTTCTTGCCGGTTCTTCTCCATAGATACTGCTTTCCGAATCGGTGGTAAATGTTAAAAATATGTAATGACGATTCGAAAGTGCTTCTAGAAGAAGTCTAATTGAATAAATAAATGTTTGAGTTTGACTTCTGAGTGAAACTATAGAGTTCTTATAATGACTAAAATCTTACAAAATACTCACTTAAGTCCCTCTAGAAACATCTGCATATCCTCCTCGCTCCACGGCTCTTTATTCGCCGATCTAAGTCGCGAGACATGTCGCACCACGGACCGTACTGCTGAAAATTTATCCGCGTTCATGAGGCTCGCCATTCGGCTGTCCGGGTTACCTTCTAGTTCTTTGAGGGCCACTGAAATTGTATTGAATAGATTTATGATAAATATAGTAAAAAAAACATCCAATAAGCTTATACTTATTGTATTGTAATAAATAAGTGCTCGGAGGCCCAGCAGTGGGTAATTCACCACTATTGCTAGCTAGTACTTTGCCGCAAACGGCAAAACACAAGTATGCGGTTCACTAAATAGTCTTATAATTAAATTACTAGCAACTTACACAAAACAAAAGGCTTTAATTCCTTCTTCTGTATTTCCGGCGTGACGAATGATACAGTTGTCCATTGCGCTGGATTTTCCGTCAATAATTCTGTCTGTTGGGACATCATTCAAAGAACAAAATAAATCCGAAAATAAAATATAATTTTTCAGATTTCACTGCAAGATTGAAATTTGAAGGTACACAAATGACAATTGACAAAAGTCAAAACAAATTCCATAAAACCATAGACCACAGAGTAATGTACTCTATGGTTTGATCATACCATAGACAAGAAACGAAAATAAAGATGTACACTGACGCCACGACAATACCATATTTTTTCTCAATGTTCTAACAAGCAGTATTTTCCTATTTATATCTTTCAAACTTAGAGTATATATTACAGTAGTATAGAGCGCGTGTATTGCACTAATTGCTTAGTGCACATCGTAGGCAGATGAGCTAAAGATACTATAATTATATAGATGTGTGTGTGACCAATAGGGATGGGTAGGTATCAATTGCGTGTTGAGGTATCGATAAGTTATGTAAATAAATATGTATCATAAGTAAATTTTATGTTCATTATGTTATTAAAGGAGAAATGTATGAATAAAATATAGATATGTAATTTTACATTTGCTTACCAACTGAATAAAGTGTGTTTATTCCATTTGAATATTTCTTGTATTAATAATTATTATAAAGTAAATTATTATAAGTACTTTAAAAAAATATGTTTAATTAGAATATCAGAAAAACGTGTGGACTTACTTACTTTAAATAATAAAGTTAATAAAATAAAAGATCAGGTTTAGTGCATTTTTTAAAATAATAAATCAAACAATATTAAGTAATAATGTTTTAAAAATGTTAAATAAAAATAAGAAATAATTAATAATTTAAAATGATAATATAATAAATACTATTAATATTTTTTTTTATTTAATTTTATCCATTCTACTATAAAATGTTCAAAATTAATTAAGCGGTTCAAAAAATATACAGTAACATTACATATTTTACATTTACACTATAATACATTCGCATTCATAATATTAGAAAGTCTATCATAAAAACACCCCACAAAATTTATAATACATTTTTAAAAGAGTTTTTAAAGTTAAATTAATAATTTGTTAAAATATAGTTCTTCTAGTACCTAAACTTTATATCGAGTACGGCGTTGGTCAGGTCACATCACTACGATCACGTGGTGGCAGTGAGGTGCGCGAGCGAGCCTGCGCGTGTCCACCTCCCACCTCCCCTTCACCCCCACGATGCTAGATTTATTTTCATAAAAATAAGTATAACAATCGACTTCGGACTTAGTGATGAAATGTGATACTGGATTTCAATTTTGTGTATTTCAATTTTGTGTATAGTATCGTTTTTGCAAGATAGAACTGCACATTTCACCATGTTTATTCGTAAATATGAAAAAAATTCCAGAGCAACGCACTTCGACAGCACTCAACCACGACTACGAGCGCTCGCAGCGGGAACGTCGTGTTGTTCCCACTTGGTTGTTCGCACTCTATAGATACTATATATGCTCTAAACTTTCAAATTAAACAGACAAGACATAAATAAATATAGCATTATTCGAACTCTATATGCATTATTCTTAAAGGTCGTGGATATTTAATTAATGGTAATCTGTGAACAGACAAATTGTGATTTGTGGACTGTATTTACTATTTTATCTGTGGCACGCATTTGTAATTTATGATTTGTGCAAAATCGGCGTCTGAAGCTGAAACGTGTTGTTAAATATCAAAATATTTTCTATTTTACGTGAAATAATCTCTTTTGTGTAACCAAAACATAATTTACTATTGTAATCAATCTAAATTATATACTTTGAACAAGACAACCAACATTATGGCGACCGTACAAGCAAAACAATGGCCGGTGAGACCGGGTATTCAGCATCAAAATAGTCAAAACGCAGCCAGTCTGACTCTAAATAGATCGATTAATCTATATCCCTTGACTAATTATACGTTTGGAACCAAAGAACCTCTGTTTGAAAAGGATGCTTCAGTTCCAGCGAGATTTCAAAGGATGCGTGAGGAATTTTCCAAGATTGGCATGAGGAGGTAAGCAAATGTATTATACCTACTTGTTGTGCCTCGTGACTACACTTGCGTAAATCCACGAGAATATTCACTATTTGCATTATTTGATTATTTAGTGGATGATTCGTGAAACAAAAGTGGCCAATTTGAACTGAGAACTTGTTACTTGTTTCATGTGTTTTTTTTTATTCCAAATTTAAACTTGGTAATTTGGTGCCGTATTTTACAAGCCTCATGAACAGACAGACTTCCTATTTATATAATCTCCAACACAAACTATCTTCAGAAGCACTTTTTTATCAACAAAAAACTATAATTCAGTACTATAATTCAGTTTTCGGGGGTAGATTGTCAAAAAGAGCACACGTTTTTGTTAGGACTCAAAAGTTTAAATTAAGTATTTATTTTGATTTTTATGTTAAAAGTTGTATTATGCTGATTTAAAAGTTTGTACATACCAGTATAAATATCCTTTATAATATCACATCACTTTTTGACAACTTTTTTACACAAATTCTGAAGCACACAATATGGATGACATTAAACAATCAGTTGCGCAGATGTCTCAGATGTTTAAGGACAGAATGGAAGATTTCCAACGCCAATTAGATATGTCCTCACAAAATCCAGGAAACCCTAATGCTAATATTTCATCCGAGTTTTACATGTTCCGCGGTCTTGTTATGACATCTCTCCATTGTATTCAATCTCAAGTCGACATGCTCTCTAAACTTTATGACAAACAAGAGATGAGAAGCAGGCGCAAAATTCTTCTTGTTCATGGTGTTCCTGAGATGCAAAAGGAGAATACTGCCAATGTTGTGACTAAGGCACTCGCTGAGCACGGAGACATTGGGGACATTTCTGATGTTTTAAATGAATGTCACAGAATTGGTCGCACAGTCAACAACAAACCCAGGCCTGTTCTAATGAAGTTTAAGGTCCTTGAAGTGAGGAACCGGATCTGGTTCTCTAAAAGTAACCTTAAAGGGTCTGGTATAACCATCTCTGAGTTTTTGACAAAACCCAGACATGATACATTCATGGCAGCCCGTCAGCGGTTTGGAATTGCTAATTGCTGGACCAAGGATGGAATCATTTTCATTACTAGTCAAGGAAAGCGGCATAAAATCTCTTCTCAAACGGAACTTGAAGCAATCCCTGGTCCCGTATCTGATTCTGCTCCTGCAGGCCCTGCTCGTGGTGCACAGCCAGATAATACGAAGGATCCCACGGCCCCAAATCTTCGTACACGCCGAGTCCAAAAAAAGTAATCTTGTTTATTCTTCTTATATTTTCATTTTATAAGATTAGTAGTATCAAACATAATTTGTTAATATCTGCTAACCATTTGTTAAATAGCTTCTTGTCAGTAGGTAATATTTATTTAGTCAGTAAGTTTATGTCACTTGAAATGTATAACTTTTTATATTATTCTCTTTTATGTCTTCTATTTTATATAATATAATATATTGCTTTTATTTTTATGTTGGTAGTTAAATATTAATTTCACCTTACATGTATTGTATAGAATATTTTTGTTTACATTTACCACTGACAAGCATTACTCTTTTCTTTCAACTGTCATTCAAATTTACTGTCATAGATACAAGTCTTTTTGCACAATGTTAAAAATATATTTCTTTCAGATGCTGGTCTGTACAAACTAACATTATTTTAAATTTAGTGTTTAGTATATTCAATTATAAGCCCTATAGAATATTTATTTAGTTTATTTTAAATTTTATACATATAATTACTTACATTTTTATTTAAAAATATTTATATATTCGTTTGTTTTGTGTTAATGTCGATTGTTGCTGATACTTCCAGTGATAGCTTTGTGTCACTTAGCACGGATTCTGACAGTGAAGGTAGTTATTTTAGTACAAGTTTTGTCCCTCTTAATGATGCACTTTCCAATGTTTTCTCTGATAGCCCAAAAACTTTCAACGTAGTACATATTAATGCGCAAAGCATCCCGGCTCACTATTCAGACATGCTTACATCGTTCGAGTCAAGTCATATCCACGCAATCCTAATATCTGAATCCTGGTTTAAGCCCTGTTTACCTTCGTCCTCCTATTCTCTCCCAGGCTATCATCTTATTCGCAACGACCGCATTGGTAAAACTGGTGGGGGCGTTGCGATTTATCTTCGATCCCACATTCCCTATTCTATTGTTTCTCAATCACCCCAGCCTCCTCCTTCCGATGCTGCAGAACACCTTATCCTAGAAATCATCCTGTCCCATTGTAAAGTACTCCTTGGCGTTTTCTATAGTCCTTCCTTGTTAATTGATTATTTTTCCTCTTTAGATACAATATTCGATAAACTAGTTCCTTTATACAATAATTGCATATTTATGGGAGACTTTAATACATGCCTCCTTAAGAAGGATAGCCGTTCTCGTAGATTGTTGTCTATTGTTGACTCGCACAACCTGAGCTTCCTCCCTCTCAACTCCACACATCATGTCCCGAACTGCGTGCCGTCGCTCCTCGACCTTATAGTTATATCCTGTCCTGATCTGGTGTATCAACACGGACAGCTCCCTGCTGACGCGTTTTCTCATCACGATCTCCTGTACCTGTCCTGTAATATCCGTCCTCCTAAAGAAAAACCTAAATATATCCTTCGTCGAAATTTTAACGCAGTTGATATAGATGCACTCCAACGCGATGTCCGTAACATCGATTGGTCTCCGCTCTTATCTTCCGCTTGTGTAAATGAAAAAGTGGCCTTTTTTAACAACTGTTTATCGAATCTCTACGATGTTCACGCTCCACTTCGGCGGATTAAAGTAAAACATTTACCTGCTCCATGGCTTTCTGAAGATTTAAAATGTTTACTCAAAGCTAAAGCTAGAGCCAAGAGCAAGTATAAGCGGACAAAGTCTGACGAGAGTCGTGATAAGTACCACAAGATAAGGAATCGTTGTAATACATGTTGTAGAGACGCACAAAGACGATACTTCCATACTTCTGTAGAGAGTGGTGATCCTCCCATAATATGGAAATTTCTGAAAACGTTGGGGATTGGTAAACAGCGTAATATATCCAATAATGCTTCGTTAAATCTTGAACTACTGAATCAGCATTTTTCAAATACCCCATCCGTTCTTAATAACTTAAATAAGCAATTTACATTAAAATCGGTTTCAGAAACACCAGCACCAAACTATCCATCTTTTGTGTTTAAATGTTTTAGCGAGAATGATGTTAGGCGGGGTGTATTATCCATTACATCGAATGCTGTTGGCAGCGATTGTATTGGCCGTAAAATGATTCTACCCATCCTTGATCTCATAATCCCGGTTATAACTCACATCCTTAACCATTCCCTATCCACTAGTACTTTTCCTAAGTCCTGGAAAGACTCCCACCTTATCCCTTTACCTAAGAAAATAAATCCATCTTCCTTTTCCGATTATCGTCCCATTTCTATCCTGCCTTTCCTATCTAAAATCCTTGAGAAGTTAGTGTATGAACAGCTACATAGATTCTTAAACCTACACGATCTTCTTAATCCCTTCCAATCCGGTTTCCGATCCGGTCATAGTACGGCCACTGCACTTGTTAAAATAACCGACGATATTCGTCATGGAATGGATAATAAAAAGCTCACGGTTCTAACATTATTGGACTTCAGCAATGCATTTAACACTGTCGACTTTGATATACTGCTGAGCATATTAAGTTCTTTAAATATATCGTCTTCAGTAAATGACTGGTTTTACAGTTACTTACATGGGCGTCGTCAGCGTATACGTATAGACGAGATTGAGTCGTCATGGTGTGATGTTGGTGCTGGTGTCCCGCAAGGCGGAGTCCTGTCTCCATTGTTATTTTCAATATTTATCAACACTATCTCAAACAGGTTAACGTGCGACTACCACATGTATGCCGACGATCTCCAAATCTATACACAATCTGCCCTTGATGATTTACCCCAGGCAATCGTTTCGGTCAACAAGGACTTAAGCAGCATTGTAACTTGGAGTTCGGATTATGGTCTTCAAGTGAATCCCTTAAAAACTCAAGTTATCATTGTTGGCAGTCCTTCTTTGATTGCGAGGGTTAACTGGGTGAATCTCCCTCCTATTTTAGTCGACGGCACACCTATTCCTTATAGTGAGGCTGTAAGGAACCTTGGAGTTTACTTTGACAACACTCTCTCGTGGCGCTTTCATATTAAGGAGGTATGTAGGAAAGTATATGCAACTGCTGGTTCACTCCGTCGTCTTCAAAATTTTCTTCCCATCCCAACCAAAATTCTGCTAGCACAATCCCTCCTTTTACCCATACTTGACTACGCCGATGTAAGTTATGTCAATATTACCGTAGACCAATTAAATAAGCTCGAACGTCTCCAAAACCTTTGTATCCGCTTCATATTTGGTCTACGGAAATATGACCACGTCTCTGAGTTTCGTTCTCAGCTCAAGTGGCTACCCATTCGATTTCGCCGGGATGCTCACGTGCTGCAACTTTTATATCAAGTTTTGTTTAACCCCAAAACACCGAAATATCTCAAGGACAATTTCGTGTTCAGAGGAGAAAACGGAGATTCTGTCCGCTCATCGGAAAAGCTCCGATTAATAATGCCAGCGCACCATACAAACTTTCTGGATCACTCTTTCACTGTTCGTGCAATCAAACTATGGAATGCATTGCCGGATCCAATCAAGAAGGCTCAATCTGTAAATACTTTCAAAAATATGGTTCGTGATTTTTATCTTTCTCAATGTCCCTAGTAGTTATGTTCATTTATATATATTTCATTTATATTTATAGAAATATTATATATTATTCTTCTTCTCATATGTATGTATGTATCTATTTGTGAACATATGTATATTATTTATCTCATTCTTGTGGCTTGTATATTATGCTGTTATTATTTTATTTATTGCTTTTTTTTAACTATTACCTATTTACTTTATTTTTGTATATATATATATTTATTTGTGCTCTGCCCTACTCCTATCCTTTACTTAATATCTCTCTCTACAACCGGTTGTCTGGAAGAAATCGCTATTTAGCGATAAGGCCGCCGTTTGATACAATGTATCCTAGGATAACTCTCAATTTGTAATTTATCTTAAGCAATAAAGCATAAATAAATAAATAATTCAGCAATAATTGCTGTTTTAAATCATCTAACTATCGTCAGTCTATCATCTTACCAAACAACATTTGATTGAGGTATTATTAGTATGTAGTAGGTATTTATTTATTTATTTAACTCTTTAACCACTCAAGTGCGGGACGACCGGGAGCCGGTCGATCCACATTCAGGGGTTTTGCGTTCGCTTTATAAAACGGTCTAATAACCTTCCTCTTTCTAACTTATATGACATGTTAAGGAAAGAACAGGCTAGCTATAAATCAAGATAACAACATAACCACATGATTTAAGTGGCCCACTTTTCATGACACATTGAGTAGGTAGTTTTTTGTACAAAAAATAAACAACGAATGTGTAAAAAAAATGTATGGGAGGGTATGATGTTTTTATTTTCTCGTAAGAAGAGTGTAACAAAGGATCAATAAATATTAAAATCTCACTGAACAGCTGTTTTAATTTTTTATTAGCAGACAAAATGTAACAAAAATTACAAGGGTACATTTGCTTTGACTTACAAGTTGTTTTTATTTATTTAAATGTTACCATGTTTTGACAAGGCACTATTTTATTATCTATGAATATACATATATACTTGCAAATGTGCTATTGATAAAGGAATCTGAGATAATCGACTTTAAAAAAATATTGGACCGCCAAAAACCCCAACTGCGGCGGCACCGGGAGCCGGTTTCGCACAAGACCCGATTTTTGCAAAATGGCTCCCGCACTTGAGTGGTTATTAGTTGTACAGAAGCCTTAGAACTACTTACACAATACACATAGAACAGAGTACAACTATTTTGGCGGCCTTATCACTTAATAGGTACTAGGTACATAGTAACTCAATGCCAAACAATGATCAAGTTAGATCATTAGGTATTGCATAAATTATAGCTTCACTTCATAGTATAAAACAATGTTGCTTTCAGCGGATGGAGTTCTTTTAATAGATAGTTATTCAGCTATATTACAGGTTTAGTATATAGTATGTTACGTTTTATACAATGCAGATGAGACGTGGGCGGAAAGGTAGTTTTTAAATGAAATAAGTGAAGTCCCATGTCCCCTAGTGGGGTAAGGGGCAGATGCATTATACATCTGTTTCACTGATCGATTTTCTTTAGGGACAAGTAGGTGATCAGCCTTCTGTCTCCTACCAGACCGAGACATTTTTTTTTCTTCATCTCCACCGGGAATCAAACCCCTTGGTGTTACGCTCACGCGTCAACCACTGTACCAAGGAGGCGGTCAAGTTAAATGAAATATTATTATTTTAATGCCTTTTTCTTGCAGATCCGTAGAGGGTGTGTTATTAGTACATGAGCATGGTCTGCCACATGTCTTGTTATTACAACTCGGAACTGCATTCTTCAAATTGCCTGGCGGAGAACTCAATCCAGGAGAGGTGAGTTTTACATCTATTTCTATGTTTATGATAATACTAGCGGTTCGCTCCGGCTTCGCCCGTGGTACATGTTAATGTTTTCTCTCTATAAGGACCTTCCTCATACTTCAAGGAATATTATAAAATAGAATTAGCGAAATCGGTTCAGCCATTCTCGCTAAAAAGTTGCCTATATCACTCTTGCTTCCTAACTATCTATAGATACTAAAATCATATGCTAATTGCAAACATACTTTTGCATTATAAATATATATTATAAATAAAATAAATAAATAAAATAATTCACTACATAGTATAAAACAAAGTCGCTTTCTCTGCCCCTATGTCCCTATGTATGCTTAAATCTTTAAAACTACGCAACGGATTTTGATGCGGTTTTTTTTAATAGAACGAATGATTGAAGAGGAAGGTTTTAGTATATAATTTATTAGGTGTTAGACAAAGCGGGCGAAGCCGCGGGCGGTAAGCTAGTATATAATATTTGTAACAATGGACTAATGATCCAACTGGCTTTTTCACATGTGCAATTATGCATATTATATCATCACTGCATAGTATAAAACAAAGTCATTTTCTCTGTCCCTATATGTCCTTATGTATGTTTAAATATTTTAAAACTATGCAACAGATTTTGATGCGGTTTTTTTTCGGATGCGCCCGCTTTGTCTAAACCTTAATAAATTATGTACCAAAACCTTCCTCTTGAAACACATCTATTAAAAACTGCATCAAAATCTGTTGCGTAGTTTTAAAGATTTAAGCATACATACAAGCACGCTGTAAGCTACTTTATACTACATATTTATTGATATTAATTTATTGTATTACAGGATGAAATTGAAGGTCTGAAACGATTGCTAACTGAGACCCTCGGTCGACAAGATGGCGTGAAACAAGATTGGCTCATAGAAGACACCATTGGTGAGTAATTTCTTTTTATTTAACTAAGATAATTGTATTTTTGGCTATGTAAAAGTCAGAAGATTTGAATTTGATATTTCCGTTTTATGGTATTCAAATCTATACTAATATTATAAAGAGGAAAGGTTTGTACCTATGTATGTATGTATGGTTTTCACTCATAAACTACTGAACCAATTATTATGAAATTTAGCACATATATAGAGGGTAACTTGGATTAACACATAGGATAGGTTTTATCCCGGAAATCCCACGGGAACGGGAACTATGCGGGTTTTCCTTTGAAAACGCGGGCGAAGACGCGGGCGTATAGCTAGTACATAAGAATGCTTTATAAATATAAATTTTTCAAGAATAGAAAAAATTCGATTACGAGATGGGATTCGAACACGCGGCATTCACATCCGGGGTGGGCACATGAATAATTCAGCCACCCGGAATCCCGTCAGAGCAAAGCAAATTATTATATTCTTTCAGTTTTATGTGTCTAAGGGACACACAGTGTTCGCGCGTTATGTAAACCTTAAAATGTGGACTACACATACACTAAGACTAAAAAGTAAAAAATGTGTAAAATAAAAATTAGTTCAACACAATAAAAGGGTGATTATGAAAACATTTATTCAAGTAAAACTTCTTTATGCGCGTTCACCAGTTAAATTTCAAACTCGCGTCTCGTCATGGAGTAAGGCGACTATTTTGGTAAATTTGGATCTTGCCAAAGAAGTATCGCTTCTGACACGTGTGCTCGGCAGTCACACTCTTTTTTTCTATTCTTTAAAAATTTATCATTTAAACATCACTACCTACCTCGTGGTTTTACACGCATTTCTCCGCTCCTATTGGTCTTGGCGTGATGATCTATAGTCTTCTTCGATAAATGGGAAGAATTTTTCAAATTGTACCAATACTTCCCGAGATTAGCGCGTTCAAGCAAACAAACTCTTCAGCTTTATATTATCAGTAATCAGTATTGTTTTGAATGCTATAAAACTACTACATACAATTTCTTTGTAGGCAACTGGTGGCGACCGAACTTCGAACCGCCCCAATATCCATACATACCGCCGCACATAACAAAACCGAAAGAGCACAAACGCCTATTCCTTGTTCAGTTGCAAGATAGAGCTCTATTCGCTGTGCCAAAGAATTACAAATTGGTTGCGGCACCCCTGTTTGAATTGTATGACAATGCCCAAGGGTATGGGCCTATAATTTCATCACTGTCGCAGAGTCTGTGTAGATTCAACTTTGTTTACATGTAATTTTGTTTGTCGTGGTGTGAAAATGGTTGTGTTATTGATTTTTTTTGTTAATGGAGGTTTAAAAACAGTTTTTTTAATGGTAGAGTAACTAAAACCGGGTCTAAAACCTATTAAAACTGTTGTCTAAAAGTTTTATGGAAAAACATGTTTTAGCGATAAATCATAGATAAGGACAAGTTTAAACAGCTGTACTGTACGTTTTAACCGTGACTTTATAGTTTTGGTTTTAAACGGGCTTATATTTAAGTTTGTGTAATAAGACTGTTTTAGCTAAGATGCAATTATATCTAGTATAACGGAAGTTATTGGAAAGAATTTGCTTTTAAGGGCTGATTTTTCAATCTTTAGTTAAAACATATTCGTTGAATAATGTATTAAACTACCATTTTAAAAACGTATTCTATTTGCCCGTATTTGACAGTTTACGTGACATTTTAATATTATCGTGTAATACTTTATTGGACGGATAAGTTTTATCCAAGCATTGAAAAATCGGCCCTAAATTGTGTTTGTTTTTGATAAAATTTTCTATTGCTAGGGAACCGTAAAATTGGTAAAAACTTAGTCAGCTTGCATATAAATATAAAAAAAAATCAATAACATAAGATTTTTCACATTTCGATCTTATATATATTTGTGAGTGGCAATACTGGTGATTTTAAATATAAAACAAGTATTTTAAATCGAAAAAAAAAAATAAGTACTAAGGTATATTCAGTATCGAATGCATTTTTTTGCTGGTAACACTTACATTTTTCGAGTAAGTATTTAAATAATTTCGAGTGTTGCCACAGTGTGAATTATCTCATGATGGACGATTGTAAAATTAGTTATTAAGTAATACTGACGTAATACGAACAGAAAAAAAACATGGGTTTTATTTATTGTACCTCAAGCAAGAAGATTGTCCTAGTTTTAAGTAACGGTAAGACTGAATGTGACTACATTTTTCATCTGTGATGTTTGACAGTTTGTGTTTATCTGTGATTCTTGACATTTTGTCAAATGATGACCAAAAAAAGAATGTTTTTTCGATGTCAGTCGAAACTTTTTTGTATCTGTCAATTTTTTTTAATTTTTTTATCTGTGATTCGAGACGTGTGTGTTGTATAATACACATATTATGTAAAATATTGGTGTATATGAGATTGGATAATGTTTATGTAAATAATGTGTATATTTTTGTTACACGTATACAGTATTAGGAATAATCTATTCTTTTCTAGTCATCAACGTATTTTTAAAATAATAACACTTTAAAAAACAAAACTTACTTTTAAGCCAAAATGCGATAGATATTAACAACAAATGTATGTTAGGAACTGTTTTTACAAAATGAGTTATTATGATATTTGTATTATGACGCTTATAAATCTTTATGTAATTCTGTAAAGACAATTAATGTTCATTTTTAACCGACTTCAAGAAGATTTTCCTTGAATAGTAAAATAGAGAAACATTAGAATATGGCAATTGTAAAACACTTTGCAAATCAAATGTGGCTGTTACAAATGTTGGGTCTTTGTTGGCTCTTATCTTGTCTGTGGCTTTTGCTTCCTCACATTCGGTTTTTCTTATAAGATGTAACGAATAATCAATTCCCATGTCACCCTTTACTTCAGAACTTTGTACTTTGAACAAGTAGCACACAAGTCCTTTGGTCTAAAGAAGGATAAGTTATAACTGTTACAAAATATGCGCCTGGTATGTACATTGCTTTACAGGTGTTTCATTCCTTTCCACACAAAATGATTGATATGGCCCATACATTTTAAGAATAGATAGGCCACTTTCAAGGTATAATTTTTGACTTTTTTTCCTAACATAATGACTTTCCATTACATTATATTTTTCAAAAACTTTTGAATCTATCCAACCATTTCTTGTAGCAGCATATTTTGTGCCCTCATACGCATTGTGGGACATCCATTGATCCCATATATTCTTGCCACGGCAATTTATCGCCAGCTGCGTTGACAGTGAACAAAACAGTGATATTGTTCTTTCCAGCGGAAGCTATGGTTCTTGTACTTGTGAATTGCTGAAACGAAAATGCATTAGCCCCATATACGCAATTACCCCGGTTGACCTTACGGACCTTTAGACATTGAAGGATACGGAGCTTTAGACGTCGAAGGATTTGGATTTATCAAATTCAATGAAATATTAGGTGGAACGTCTTCTTTGTTTTTTATAAACTTGTGTGCATCAATTTACCCTATAATTAGATTTGCATCAGTATCACTCATGTTTATAAGAAAATCATCGCGATTTACAGCGGAATTATTTTCGCTAGCCTCAACTTTTTCTTCTAGATCAACATCATCAATACACAATATTTGCAAATCATCTTTCATCTCAGTGCCAAGAATTGGTAACTCATTTAACTTTAACAATAAAGTTTTGTTATATGCAGCTCATTATTTTTAGATTTCTGGTTAAAATGTG